>REGL01000844.1:102502-138101 GCA_004194395.1 Aurelia aurita complex sp. Pacific | reverse complement strand
CGCTTTCTGAAAGTATGGAGTCCAAAAAAGTCAAGATTATTCATTGCCTGATTGATGTAGGCAAGAAGCTGCTACTGGGAATGTGTCATAGAGATTGCTGTGCTAGATAGGTATGAGAATATTTTTAATAAAGATTTTTCCTGTCCAGGAGAGGAGAAACGAGAAACTGGAGGCGTGTACTTTTGTTGTCCTAATGCAAAGCAATTGTATTGTGCTACTCTGCACTCGTACGATCGTGCTCGAAACCACATTATTCTCGTCAGCTATCAAAGCTTGAACAGCAACTTCATTAAATGATGTGTAAAGCCATCAAGTAGATTGGGACATTGTCAGAAGGAAATGTACATCACCACGCCAACAAACTCGTGTCCATAACATTCTAGGCCCATTGTGTTCATTGTCTTCAAGATTGAAATTTATCAGACCGCCCTGGTCGTCAGATTTTTCAAAGCAATTACTGTTTTCATTTTAGATTTGCCCTATATTTTGAAATAAATGTTCTAGTTCAGGCAAAGTTTTCCTTCGATTAGCTCGGCTACACTTTCATTGCAAACTGCACCTACGATTCAGCCAAACTGCAAAGGCAAATTATTTTTGCAATTGTCATGGAAATGGTCGTTAGCTTTACCTTTCTTCGTGCTGCATGCCCTATGCGAAAATAATGTTGAGAGCCAAACTACAGTAGATAGGTAGAGTTTAGGATGAGTATGAAAATTTCTTCTGAGAAGCTACAAGTTTCATTGAAGTATTGAAGCAACTTAGTATGTTTTTGTGAGGGTGGATTAGAAGGTTTTCGAGTTAAATAACGCCCACAAATATTAACTTGGAGCAGACAGAGAGAAATGTAGTTTTTGAAGAAATTTCTTTAAATAAAACTCTTGAAATTTGCTAGATAATGCCTAGAGAAGTTACATATTTCAACTTGTTATACCATATACGAGTCATGTACGTCCTTGCATCAATTACCAGAGCCTAAATGAGGTCACTCGCTCGGATTTTTTCCTAGCACCTAAAACCTTTGGCAACTCAAAATACATTCACATACATTTCATTCCATTCGTTGTATCTCCTATGTTTATTTTGAATTTTATCTGCTTGAAAATTGCTATCAAGTTGGTGTTTCTCCCAAAAGTTTCATAGCAATGTTAAACATCAAACTCTAGAATTCGCTCAGGAATTAGGCCTGCTCTCAGGCCTCATTTTGTTGTGTGGAGATGAAACAACTGTTCTGGTGGCAAGGGAATAATGTGTGACTTCTTTTATCTGAGGGATGTAAAAGGTGTGAAACTTCTCACAAAGAGGCAGGCAGAAATAACAGAATCAAAAGTAACAAACCTGCAAGTGTCTTGCAATATTCATATTTGCAGGTGTAGGCACCTCTAAATCAAAACAAACCACTAGACAGCTCTTTTGGGTTAATGTCACAGGACTGAAGACTCATATGCATATGTTTTCTGGAAGCCAGCAGGCTTTGGAAAATCAACTGCTTCACAAGCAATGAACCTCTCCCGGCCTGTGAGAAAACTGCTTGACTTACACATGTGTAGAAGCTCTCGACAAAAAACTGACAAAAACCACTCTGCTCTGGTCGTTTATGCTGTGGTTTATTGTGCCTAAAAGTTGATGTGTTGTATGGAAGCTCCTTGAGCAAGAAGTCTTTAGATCAAGTGTGAAACTTTTGTGTGGCAACAACAAACCAAGAAGAGTATGAGCGAACAACGAAACCTTTCCTGGTTATGAGACAAGAAATTGGCTTTCTACACCCTCCTCAGTATCTCAGAAACCAAAGCCTGTCCAAATTTCAACTACAAAAAGTAAACACGCTCCTCTCTCGTTTCCAGCCAGAATGCAACAGTACTTCAACTTGAAAGGAAACCAAAACTTCGGCCTGGGAAATTGGCCCCACATTTATCTCAACCTTCTGACATGTTTTAGTATCTTTCTCATTCCTGATATGAAGTCGCCAATATGAGCAGCAAGTTGGTTTTATTACAGAAAATGAAGCTGATTAAACATTTTGTACGACATTAGAGGAGAAAATACAGGACAGTGAGAGTTCAGCCCTGTTTCGAAAGCGGTATTTTTATGTTGTTCATGGCGTTTTGGGCAAAAGTGAGACAATCAAAATATCGCAATTCACGTCCTCCTAACTGAAATCAGAAATTTTGCTGCTGTGTGGAAATTATGCTGAAACTTAAACTGTGTTTTTCACAGAGAAATTTCTTATGTCGTTGGATCACGTTGAAGTAAAATTTTCTAGAGTTTATTCTTGTTTTATGTGCAGTGGTCATCTCGTTGCCTGTCACGCCAGATCGCGCCAGATGGTGCAGTTTAGGCCCAACCGGCAAAGCAGCGCAGTTCAGGCGCTGTTCTGTTATGTATGTTGAAGGAGAAACTTAGCTTTTGCTGGGAATATTAACTGAAACTCTTTTACGTTCTGACTCTTGCAGATAGCTTATTGTTCACTTGTACAAGACATTAATTACATTTTAAAGCTTTGCAATGTTTCAAATTTACAAGGTTTCAGTCAAAGAGGCTAGCCAAAGATTTCAATTTTCAGATCATTCGACAGGCTTAGGCCAGCTTGAATTGCAATAGATTGCGTCCAAACTGTCCATATTTTTATGCTGAAGAAGAGGCTCCAACGAAGAAATACCTTTCTTTAACTAATTAAGATTCCGTACATTTTTTTTATTTATTTTTCAGGGAGAAATAAAGCATGAACTCACAGAAGTATTTTCATCATCGTAAGTACTGTTATCATTCTCTTTATTTTGATGCATTTATTCTCACGAAATGTTGTACCTTATATTTTCATTCCCTTGAAGTCCTTGAAGAGCTGTACAAGTACCTTGATGCAAATCAAAGCATTTTGACTATCTAAGTTGACAGCTTGGCATATATCAGTAACATTGCAGGCCAACAACTTTTGTTGCAAAATTTTGCAGATCAAGGAGAAGAGAGGGCCTGAACATTGGAGGTCTGATCGTAGGCCTGTCACGACAGCTTCTAAAAATTGCAGTATATCCCAGCTCTTGAATATTCCACAGGCCTCGCCACGGGCATGAGGAACGCGCTCTTGCATGTTAAAACGAACTGAATTTACTCTCGATTATGATAATTTTGCTGGTAAACTGTGTGGCCTTCAGCCACTGTTTCTCAGGTCCATTTAGAGGGTTTCGACTTCCTCGCCACGTTGAGCCATCGCCGAAACCCCATGTCAAGTTATGCCGCGATAAAAAGAAACGCAAAGCCCAAACGTAAAGAAGTTGGTTGCCGTTAAAATTCGTTATTTATCCAGGGATGCAAAAGGTTCTTTCTAGCAATAAGTATGATTTGCAGACGATTCACAGTGATTCTCAAAGTTAGCTGATGCTACGGGGCTTCAAGGGTTTTGAATTCATACCAGTGTAAATACCAGCAAGTTAAATGATTAGGCCCAAACATTAGCGGAATGTCCCGTTATTTACTCAGTATTATTTACTCAATTATTTGCTGACCATCGAAAGTGAAAAAACATTAACAAGAATCGTAATTTAGTAAGAATTCCAAGGAGACATTTTGTGCATGTAAACACCTCTAGATTCAGATGTATTACTCCATCCCGACAGCTGATATTTTGGGAAGAAAACGATGTAGAAGTGGCGCAAACATTGAGTGCAAAAAATAAGCTCGTTGTTATATTTAGAAGGCCTAAAACTGCTTAGCATGCAAGAGCAAGTTGAATTTTAAACGGAAAATACTCGCAAAGCTAGCAAAATTTACCTGTAAAAGTTTCTTGGAGTTTGATAATTATCAAAAAGTGAAATTGTCTCTTTTTCGTAAATTCATAAATTAACGTCACAGTAAAACCCCGCGTGTAAAACCCTACGTACAATTTTGCAAGTCAGCCTGGGTTCTTATTAAACAACGAATACATACAAATTAATGAATAAACGATCTTATGAAAACATTTGATTGCAACTCCTTTATTTTGTAGGAAGTTTTTTCACGTTTGTCCCAACTAGTTCCCTTCATCAGGACAGTAAATTTAGGACTGTTTAGAATAAATATATAACTGAGAAGTAATATTATAACAAATGAGAATGAAGTTACATGAGTTACAATTTTTGAAATCTTACAAGGTGTTATGAACGTGCTCTTTTGTATCAACTCGGATTGGCCTGTTTCTTCAGAAGCTTTTTTTACTAATTTAAGTGCTGCGAATATTTTTACTCATTTGTAATTTTTAGGCCTAAAAATTTGACTGAAAAAAATGAAGATATATTTTTGGTCCACTTTATTTGAGAACGATAGTAAATTTCCGGCAGCAATTTTTAGCCGTGGTCTAGCGGTTTCTAATTTTTAAAATTCTCGTCAATATTTCTGTCAAGACTTTTTCAACTCATTTTCCCTTTTTGTGTTTAAATTTCATTTACATTAATGCTTCAATTCTATTTCTTTTATGGTAAGATATTTTGCATTTTATAGAATTTTGTTATTATTTTGGAGAAAAAGGAAACATACTTTTTGCAACAGAATTCTTCCTATTATCTTCTATAATTTCTGTTACCATTTGAGCAAATGTTTAATTCATATTTTCTGTTTATTTATTTTCTGTTTATTTTTATTATCATTTAACATTACGCTTTTACATTAATTGGTAGTAGGCTCTTGGCTGTTAATGTTTAATCAAAGCAAGTGATCGCTTTGCAGTAACTGCAAAGATAGCTTTAGGAATGTGCAAAGATTGCAAATTTCGAATATATCAAACTGCATAATGCAAATATTCAAACTGTTCACTGTCCAAAAATATTTTAAATTTAATGTAACAGCTTTTATCCTATTGAACGTTTCTCTTCAACTTATGAAGTTTTTTTTATCGCACTATGAATTCAGTAATAGTTATTTGTTTCCATTGTTTTCTTTAAATTCTTTTTCATTTCTCGTCGTATTATTTGATTATCGTTTATCTAAAAATATTTGAAATTTTAAAGAAATATATTTTGAGATGTTTAAGCAGAATTTACAAAAGAAAATTTGAAGAATAAATTTGATAGAGAGCCCAACATTATGCTTCTTTGCCAACAAAAATGATGTAATTTGTTATTTTGGCTAGAGAAGGTCTACGATACATAGAAAAATCTACAGTTTCTGTTTTTGTCCTGTTTTCAAATTTATAAATGTGGAGTATTTGCTCGACTTTTACCTTGTTTAATATCAACAAAAATGATTATGAATTTTGAAAAAGTCTTCCTGTTTGAGAAATGATAGCAGCCAAAGTATTCACTGTCTTTTAATCAAGTATGTTTCATTTGGTAGCTTAAAGGCAGACTGTCACGTATCTGATTGGGTGCGAAAATGTCAGAGCTCAACACAACAGATTGCTTTGTGAATCTGTACACTTGAAACAAAGGAGAGCTAATCATTCTCACTTTCTACGGTCTTAGAAAGTCAGTAGGATTAGGATCAGTGGCCATTCAATTACCTTATTCTTTGTGTTGTCATTATCACCCAATCAAATGCATGACAGACTGCCTTTAATGACTGGAGGATTTTGTGTGAAACTATGGTTACCTTGATAAGAGAGGTCATTTCTCCATTTACGGTAAAGGAAAGCGTATGGTTTTACTTTAAATAATTCTTGTTCAGGTGGCATGTTTATTAAATATTGTTGATTTTAGATCATGATGTGACTTAGTGTCTCGAAAAACGTTTATGATGTGGCAGTAGAGCAAGCAAGTAACTTAAGGAACTACCAGAAATTATATTGATCTTTGCATGTTTTACAGAGGGGCCTAAATTTCAATTATTCAAATTGGACCTTCCCTCGAAACAACAACTCTAAGTCAGATACCTCGTTCTTTAAATTTGGGGCAATATTCCCTGCGATATAGTTTATCAAAGTAAGAATTGATTTGTGGTTAACTGTGCAGCAGAGCACCCTCTGTCTACCCGGATGAACATCTGGTTTCGGTTGGTTGTATTTCGGCTAAAAGTGTGCCGATTTTATCAAATGAAGAATCGAAATTTTGAGTCAATGCTTATTGTTTGTGGAATAACTAGATTTTGAATTATTGAAAATAGGCTCTATCCTGTGGTAAGCATCAAAATTTGTGCAGTTTTCTAGGATACAATACCGTTAATTTATATACATATTTTTACGTATAGTCATTTATATGATTCAAAATAGAATTTTTCACCATAAGCTGCATGCCTATACAGCCTGGAGATCCACTGATATTTTTCTATTTCTACAATGCTTTTATCTAGATATCATTCAATGAAATTCTGATACCCCCTTGTGTTCTCTGTTTGGATTTCAGTATTCTGATCAATCTGCACAGCTGGTAGTATTCTATTTTCTGAAGCAAGCATGCTTTGTCTTTTTACTTGGGTATTCCCTGTGTCAACGCAGAACTCCTTATTTTACGTACCGGGTGTCCCCGTTAATATCTCATGAAAACTCTGCTATTAGATGATTTTATATCTGTTTTGTCAATGATGCAAATGTCTTTAAGGGTGATAAAAATTTTCTTCTCGTTGCTCAAATGGTATAAAACGACACATTGAAACCCCATATTTTGAGAAATAGTTATAAAACAATATTGTAAACTGCATTATGTGTGTCAGACCTAGGGTTAGGGTTAGGGTTAGGGTTAGGCTTCATATACACGAAGAAGTTAATCTGATAATCATCTGTGCTTCTTTACATTTTTCTTCTTCCTCTTTCCCTTGCCTTCCCTTGTCTCTTCCCGTTTGCTTATTGGCTTATTGATCAAGAGCGAGACTTGCGGAGACTTGTAACAAGTCCACTTTACAGTAGGCTTCAAAGCCAGTCAGCCGAGAAAAATCCAATGGTGCTAGACTTTGAAATTATTGAAAAAGTTAAGCTATATCTGAGAAAAACACTTTGTCCCTTGGTCTACTTGCCTTAAAAGAAATTTAAAGATTCGCTTTGTGATCAAATTTTGGTAATTTTTCAAAAAGTTTCCCTTTCTTGGGAAGCCCTGCAGCTAAGAGAGTTGCCCCAAGTCTTTCTCTTCCGCTCCGTCTACTGGATCCGCCATTCCAACATTCCGTCCAGAGAGCTGGAATGTTGGAATGGCAGATCCAGGAAATGGCGGATCCAGGAACTACCGTAAGGGAACGGTAGACGGGCGGAAGAGATAGACTTGGGGCAAGTCTATGCAGTTAACTTCTAACATATAAAGCTCTGCTGAAAACCAACTCTTGGACTATGACTGTTTGTCGAACTCATTTTATACCCATCATAAATGTTTGTTCAATTCCTTTTCTAACTTTCTTATTTTAGTAGACTTGCCCCAAGTTTGTTTGGTGTAGTTCTTGGATCCGCAGTCCATCATTTGGAATGGGGGACTGCGGATCCAGGAACGAATTGCGGATCCAGGAACTGTGGATCCTGGAAGTGCTGAAAGGAAATCGTAAATAGATTGATTATGATTTAACAAACTTTTAGGCTCTAGGGCAATGGGCATGCATTGCAACCCTATTTGCAACGATGGCCTAATTTCACGTATTAACATAGAAATAGTTTTGTGTTGTTGCTCGGCTCGTTGGACTTGAAGTGAAAGAAATCCATGAAATCCACACACAAAAACAAACCAAACGACCGCATTGCATTCTGGTTGCCCAAGAGCCAGTAACATAATGTTATCATCAGGTTCAGAGCAGCTAATGGCTTTCTGCAAATATGACTCCTCAAAACCACACTTTTNTGTGGATCCTGGAAGTGCTGAAAGGAAATCGGTCAAACTATCAAGAACACTTCACCAAATAGACTTTGGACAAGTCTATTATTTCAACGGTCAAAACACTATTTGTTTGTCTCCGTAAAATCGTAAATAGATTGATTATGATTTAACAAACTTTTAGGCTCTAGGGCAATGGGCATGCATTGCAACCCTATTTGCAACGATGGCCTAATTTCACGTATTAACATAGAAATAGTTTTGTGTTGTTGCTCGGCTCGTTGGACTTGAAGTGAAAGAAATCCATGAAATCCACACACAAAAACAAACCAAACGACCGCATTGCATTCTGGTTGCCCAAGAGCCAGTAACATAATGTTATCATCAGGTTCAGAGCAGCTAATGGCTTTCTGCAAATATGACTCCTCAAAACCCAACTTTTGCGAATAGACCGTTCCTGCCTACGACGAGCGATTAAAGCAGTTTAGACCAATTTCTTTTACAGATATGAAAAGCTTGATTGTCTTTCTTCACTAGTAATCAGTAGAATCATATTTCAGATACAAAACGATTGATTACATATTACAAACAATTTTGACCAATTTCTTTCACAGATATGAAAAGTTTGATTGTCTTACTCTTGTGAACATTTTTTGCGAATGAATCGTTGATGAAAAATCCAACATGAATCTTCCGCCTACGATCATAGATTAAAACAATTTTGTCTTCTTTTCTCAGATATAAAAACGATTGATTACATATTACAAACAATAAGGCTTGATTGTCTTGTAAAAACTTTTGCGAATGAATCGTTTATGAAAACTCATACATGAATCTTCCGCCTACGATGATTGATTAAAACAATTTTGTCTTCTTTTCTCCGATATAAATCGATTGATTGCAGATTATAAAAAATTTTATCCCATTTCTTTTGCAGATATAAGAAGCTTGATAGTCTTGTTGATCAGATATTCCCGCCTACGATCCCACAAGATCCATTAGATGAGATTTCGTCAGACTTTTCTTCATTCAATTATTGGAAAACGCCTTTCCCCGATGTTCTAGACAGCATCTCACTATCAGATGATGACAATATTGGCTTGTTGTAAATTTTGTAAGTATCTTATGACTAATTCGTTCCTTGCTGCGTCGCGACGCTTGCGGAGGAGCTTTATATCTGGCATTCAAACCTGTTAGCAAAAACAAGGACAGATTTTGTAATACAATAGCATCAGTTGCTTTTGATTGACACCGCAATTCAAATCGATTAGCGACTTTAGACAAAGGACATTCTCTCAACCAGTAATTCAAAACAAGCAAATCCGCAAAAGTTTCTCTGAAACCCATGTAGCTAACTCGCTTGTTGTTCATTCCAGAAATTGTTTTTAAGAGCAAGCATGATCATATATCGAAAGAAGAAGGATATATCTAAACATCTACTGCGGGCGTTTCGTTTGGTTGGTTCAGAAGCTGAGCAGGAAATGTTTTAATTACAACCAAAAGCTACGAGAATTGAATCGCCTCCCATTCAACAAGGACAGATCTTGTACCACAATAGCATCAGTTGCTTTTGTTGACACCTGAATTCAAAGCGATTCGCGATTTCAGACAAAAGAAATTCTCTCAACCAGTAATTCAAAACAAACAAGCCGCAAAAGTTTCTCTGATACCCATGTAGCAAGAGCGTTCGTTGTGCATTCTAGAAATGATGTCTAAGAGCAAACATGATCACATATCGAAAGAAGAAGGATATATCTACTTGTCGGCCTCAGGCAATTTATCTCTTTGATATAAAAGCCGATTAGAAGAACAAGGGCATATTTTGTAATACAATAGCATCAGTTGCTTTTGATTGACACCTCAATTCAAAGCGATTAGCGACTGCAGATAAGGAAATTCTCTCAACCAGTAATTCAAAACTTAACAAAACCGCAAAAGTTGCCCCGAAACCAGTAGGGCAAACTCTCGCCTAGTGCATGCGAAAGGGGGTTTTTAAGAGAAGTTATGTACTTATAACGAAAGAAGAAAGGTAAATCTAAAGTCTTGTCTGGCGGATTTTGCTTGTTTGATTCAGGAGCTGTGTGGTAATTGCTTCATGTAAGCCTTAAATACGCGAGAAGAATTACAATACCTTCTGCTCGGCTTCTGAATCAGCTAAACAAAACTCGCCAGGCACATCTTTAGATTTACCCTTCTTCTTTCGTTATAATCACGTAACTTCTCTTAAAACCACCTTTCGCGTGCGCAAGGCGAGAGTTTGCCCTATTGGTTTCGGGGCAAGTTTTGCGGCCTTGTTTGTTTTGAATTATTGGTTGAAATAATTTCCTTTGTCTGCAATCGCCAATCTCTTTGAATTGAGGTGTCAATCAAAGCAATTGATGCTATTGTGTTACAAAATCTGTCCTTATTCCCGTGAAGAATACCTGTCCGATTGACCGGAGAATTTTAAATTATTTACGACAAACTTTTGTTTAAAACTTGCTCAAAGAAATACCGAAATCAAACAGGATGCAATCAAAGTCAACGTGGACTCCCACTGGAATTCATCCAAGGTCCCCACTGTGTGTCCATATTATTCTTGCGAGTGATCTCTGAGAGGATCTATTTAAATAGACTCCCAAGAGTGAAAACGAAATTAAATGAAAAGTAGAAAATATTATTTTGCTTGATGTTGTTGAAAACGATTCGTGAATGACCCTTTTGAATCCTTGCCAAGTTGAGACATTTTGCAGTGGCAAGCTGAGCTGGCCAAGCAGAGGTGGAGCTATCGCAGCGCCTGAGATATGTGGGGGTCTGGGGCGTAGCCACACGAAGAGCATACGTTTCAGATTTTTAAACGTTCTTTGACCTATTTTTTATACTGAATGGCTTGAAAGAAACTTCAAGCTATTTTGCTATAATTTTACCGTTTAACTTTTCAGAAATCTTGAAATTTTTCGAGCATAGGAATCATTCGTCGTACATAGCCGATTGCTCGTGGCCCATGGTCGAAATCGCCAAAGCCTCATTTTCACGGACCAATCAGACGGCTAAAAAGCGAAGGAGACAAAAGAAACCCGTGAAGATTTTCCTAAATTTTACCTACCTTCATAAAACGCAACCAGGACAAAAAACTGCTTGAGATTTCCCGAATTTTTTTAAAGCAATCTACTCTCCAGATGTTTGGGAGTAAAAGTTTGGATGCCGGTTAAAATATCTCCAGGATTGGTGGAGTTATGGCCACAAACAAACCGACAAGGCACTGAACCTTGAACAATAGAGATTCTGGCCGGGAGACAATAGTAATAACAATAGTGATTGTTGTAAGAACGACCCGAAAACGCCACAATCTGTGTTTTCAATTGTTCTTGCTATTGTCTTTCGCTAAATTTTCTTTTATTGAAGATTCAATGCCCCTACGGTTTCTATGTGAATTGAAAAAGTCTACAAAGGCTTGTTCGCGCATTTCAAGTCATGTGGCAATACTCTAGGGAAGTTTCTGTATTGTACTACTTTTTACATTCATGGCAAAAGTTTGCTCGTTGCGAAATAACTTATGAAATTCAAAAGAGGTTTTATCAAGAGGCTTTATCACCTGACTTGAAGTGGCGTAAACAGGTCTCGACAAGCCTTCGCCGATTTTGTCTATTGGAGAGGCAATAACTCCGCCAATCCTGAAGATATTTTAACCGGCATCCAAACTTTTACTCCCAAACATCTGGAGAGTAGATTGCTTTAAAAAAATTCGGGAAATCGCAAGCAGTTTTTTGTCCTGGTTGCGTTTTATGAAGGTAGGTAAAATTTAGGAAAATCTTCACGGGTTTCTTTTGTCTCCTTCGCTTTTTAGCCGTCTGATTGGTCCGTGAAAATGAGGCTTTGGCGGTTTCGGCCATGGGCCACGAGCAATCGGCTATGTACGACGAATGATTCCTATGCTAATTTTTCGAAATTGCAGCTTATTTTATATTTTCAAATCCTCTGAGGATGTGACGTCATCAAATTTCTAAATCGTAAACCAGAAACGAAGTCCTTTCCAAAAAGTATTCCGTGATTCCCCAAAATGCTTAGCCAATTAGGATGGTTGAAGCCTTTTTCGAAATCTTTCTTGAATTCTCAAAAAAGAAGAAAAATCACTCTGTTTCTGAAAATATTGAAGATTTCGGAATGAGTTGGGATTTATGCTGGGAGATGTGCTTGATGTGAACCCTATATCCACAGATCGTCCAAGATGCGTTTGGTGCATTGTTGCATCAAAACATTCGTATCTACGCGCGTTACCCCCTGGCTTGCAAATTTTCTCCTTTCGATTTCTCTTTTCTATATTCCTTCTGTTTTCTTTGCACCCCTTGTATTGATAAAATACGAACACCTGCCACTAATCTAGCCTCAGATAAGATTGACAAGACAGACAGGCCTTCCTCGTTTATCCTGGGGTGTTTTGAATACAATAGTACATCGGCAGTATACTTAGACCATCAATAAGAGCTTAAACTTGTCAACTCCTTGCTCAACAACCGGGTCCAAATGGATGCATAACAACTTCCCTCCTATCCTGGTTCCTTCTGTTTTTGTAAGCCTTGTTAATTCAACCAGACAACTATTTATTCCTTTCTGTTTATCATTTGTCTACAAAGCATTTTACCAAGTTTTGACAATTTAGCTGGTTTTGATAATCTATCTAACAGTGTAGACAATATAACCAGACAGTTTTGTGTTTGTGAAAGTTTTCCAAAAAAGCTGTGCCAATATTTATAAAGCTGTCTGGAATACCATGCTTCGCTTCTTTTCACTTTTTAATCTGCTGAAATTGGGAATTACGTTGGATCTATTTGGATAACTGTCTAGTTTTGTTCTCGAATATTGGCATAAGGCCTAAATTCATGCCCCAAAAAGGGTGATCAGGAGGGAGGGGTAAGTCCTTTGGCTTTATGGGTCATCTGGTAACCGAACTGTGATATACCCTGGGTACCATTTATTTTTCATAAATCTAAATTTTTTGCTCTGGTACTTTTGACCCTAATTGTAGGAAAACCTTGCGAGGCCTCCAAATGACTACGAATTCATGCTTCATTTGATGCCCTTGTTAGGCCCATATAGGCCCATAGTGTACAAATGCTACAAGTTGTGCACTATAAGCAATGCAAGTCATTATATCTTACAATTCGTAAAAATCATCATCAAAATCTCTTCGGAACTAAATTATTTTAAAGACCTATAGCTAACCATGATCCTCTGCGGCCGCAAAGTTTACTCTCGGATGATATGAAAGTAAGTCATGTATGGCCTATTCACAGATTAACTACTTCAGTCCCGATTTTAGCTTTTTCATTGAATTGGATGACGGCACTACGCTTCAAGTAGTCGTAGCGTCCATCAGTCTATCAATAGCGATAACTACGATCGCTTGGAGCGCAACGGATCATTTATACGTTGCCCTATGATACGATTTCTGTATCAAATCGAATGTCAGGTCATAGACTATAGTCAGGTGCATTGGATGTCACGATAAAGAGACCACACTCCAGCCAGTAAATAATCCTCTCCCTAGACAGCAGGTACCCTCCTTGTTTTCAGACTTGTCGTGACAATATTTTGCGACCTTTATCCTATTTTTTGACCCATTTTGTTTAGTAAATGATTTAACTTTATTGACGTCAATAACAAATTCACACATTGTGAAATCTTTCATCGTTCCAAATAATCGGACATAAGCGTTTTTTGTTTTACCCTTGTCTGGCAAAGAGTTTCGCAATAGGGCATTAATTAGATGGACCTCGCCAATATTTCCCCCATCATGTCTATTCCGTTCTCTGTATTGCCTTGTCTCAAAATCAGTAATTGAAAAGTGAAAACATATTTCACTTCATTCCATAATTCAACAAGGTTGAGAACTGTTCTTTCATCCCTTAAAGGCAGTCTGTCACGCATTTGATTGGGTGATAAGGACAATACGAAGAATAGGAGAATTGCATGGCTACTTATCCTAATGACTCTCTACGACCGTAGAAAGTGATAACAATCAGCCTTCCTTTATTCCAAATAGACATATTCACAAAGACATCCATTGTGTTGAGCTCTGACTTTGTCGTTGGCAATCAGATAGGTGACAGACTGCCTTTAACTAACCGTGGATGGGAAATAAAGAAGACGAGCGAAAAGGTATCTTCCCTACTTACACCACGCCCATTGTCCTGTTCGAAAAGTAGGAAAGTTTTACCCAAAGCAAAGCAGATTTTTACTGAGATACTTTGCGTTCTTTGATCGAATTCGAATAGAATCATTGAAGGCCGATTGTCATCCAGGGTCGGGTCCTTTGCGAGCACGCTACAATTTCAGAGCATAGGTTCCAAATCTTTAACTCGGCGTAAAAAGGTGGGTGTAAAATTCAATGACCTATTTCTTCCGATTGAATGGCTGGAAAGAAACTTTAGATACTTATCTATAATTCTACCGTTGAACTTTTCAAAATTTTGAATATTTTTTAAGATTGCAGCGTATCTTACATTTAAACTCATTTGAAGATGTGACGTCATCAAATTTCTAAATCATAAACCAGATGAGTGACAGACTTTTGCTTGAGGCCATATTGTAGGCATTTATAAACTATGGTTTTCTTCAAAATTATTTCATGTTGCGTCAAACAGTTTAGAAATTACGATAGTTTTTAAGTTTTTTTGAAAATTTTCCTCAAATTCTTCAAAAAGAGAAAAGCACGCTATCTCTGAAAATGTTGAAGATTTCAGAAATGTCCAACGGTAGAATTATAGATAAATAGCTAAACTTTCTTTGAAGTCATTCACTTCAAAGAAATAGGTTACTGAATTTTACACCAGCCTTTTCAAAGATTTGGAACCTATGTTCAATTTCAGACTGTCTTAAAATCGCATTTGGCCTAAATGGTAACTACAGATGTACAGTACAGTAGTTGAACTGATAAAGCAGCTCAAACTAGCAACTTTTCTATCAGTTCATCATCATCATCATCATCATCATAATTGCTATTATGCACTACATAATATTATGTATGGCCGCTATCTATATATATATTTATTTAAGCTATTTTTTAAAGAGAACTAAACTCTATAATCAACTAAATTAAATGTAACAGGAACAAAATATGTGAATAAATTCAAAACGTTAAGTAAAGGGTGTGTGTATATCCAGGCACAAATCCATCCATATGGTGTTATCTGGCCAGAGTTTCCCTAATATGGTTGGCTTGAACGAGGTACGATGCTAGAGCGGCTATTGTTTCATTATCGTTAGAGCTCATTATCTCCTGGAATTGCAAGTTCGTCGTAAGGGGCTCAACCGAGGTATGTGAAAAAAGGTCCGATCTAGGGGTGCTATAGGCGGGACATACAAGGAGAAAATGTAGCTCATCTTCAACGAGACCAAGGGAGCAGTTTTTACAGATACGGTCATTGACATCTAATCCTTTGTGTCTTCCAGTCTCGATCAACAATGTATAACTAGTTCAACCATAGTCACAGTGTGGATCCATGGAGCATAGGTTTCAAATCTTTAAAAGGTTGGTGTAAAATTTCATCACCTATTTCTTTGAAACGAATGGCTTCAAAGAAATTTCAGCTGTTTTGCTATAATTCTACCGTTGGATTTCTGAAATTTTCGTTATTTTCAGATTTAGAGTGTTTTTCTTCTTTTTCAAAAATTCAAGGAAAAAAAAGTTGAAACTATCGTAATTTCCCAACTTTTTGATGCAGCATGAAATAATTTCGAAGAAAACCATAGTTTATGGATGTCAACAATATAGCATCAAGCAAAAGTCTGTCACTCTTTTGGTTTATGATTTAGAAATTTGATGACGTCACATCATCAAGTGAGTTAGAATATAGAATACGCTGTAATTGCAAAAGATATTCAAAATTTCTTAAAAGTCCAACGGTAGAATTATAGGTAAGTAGCTAAAGTTTCTTTCAAACCATTCAACTAGAAGAAAGTGGTCATAGAATTTTACATCCACCTTTTTATGTTGATTTAAAGATTTGAAACCTATGCTGGATCCATGGTTTCCTCTTAGGCCAAAGTCGATTTTCAGACCATGGAGCATTGCGGACACCTTTATTTTGTAGGAAATTTTGTGGGAAATTTTTATTCGATACTACTACCTTAAGTTTTCTGCGGAGGAGCATTACTCGCGAAGCGAGCTACCTCTCCGAAGGAGCGAACTAGCGTTCAAGCGCTACGCTAGCTCGCTCCTTCGGAGAGGTAGCTCGCTTCGCGAGCAATGCTCCTCCGCAGAGGACTTAAGGTAGTAGTATCGACTAAAAATTTCCTACAAAATTTCCTAAAAAATAAAGGTGTCCGCAATGCTCCATGTTCAGACAGTCTAAAATTGCAACTTGTGCGCAAAAGGACCCTTGGTGACAATGGCACTTTGAAGATTCTTAATTAGAACACAATTTCATTTTATTTCATTTCAAATATTTAAGGAGGGTAGCCCTTCAGCGATGCTGATTTTCAACGGGCCCTCCACTACAAAATTTACAAAAATTAAATACTATGATAACTTAAATTAACCTAATACAATTCAATTTCTAGTATTTCAATAATCTAAAATGAATATTTACTATAAAAGAAAATCCATATGGCAAACACGCTATTTACAACTCCCCTCCGTGCAGCTTGGTAAAAGCCTCCCTGTCGCCATGTTTAGAGTTATCATCTATTTGTCAACGGTTGAAATAGGGCCTAGGCAAATATGCATTTTATGAAAGCACAAAATGGGTCGTAGCTACTTGCAAACCGTACGCTGCTAGTCCCTGAAACGGCTAACACAGGGAAACAAGAGAGTTATTGATCTACTTGCATTGGAGCAACAGTAACTACAGACTCGCGACTTGAATCCCTCCACTTTCCCTCACTGAATTTAATTAATGGTTGCTGTTGTTGTGAGGGCCTTATTCCGAACTCTTCTAAAATTGATGAAAAACTCTTGTAGTTGCAGCGACATATCAGTACAAGGGAGCGAAACTACATGAAAATATTCATGAGTCCAGAGTAACTATTGTCGTTTTTGTCTTAATGTTGTTATTATTGTTGTCGTGGCTTCGATATTGTTGTTGTTGTTGTTGTTCCATGATTCACCCTTGAAGGTAGTAATGATCTAGCCCCATTACACAAGGACCGTCAACTTTCGCTCATCTGATTTAAGTGAATTGTTGTTGTTGTTATCAATAACTACGAGCGTGTAATCAGTCTAGTAATGAATCTCTGTTTTCTTTCAGATACCTATCCATCTCATCAAGCGCCTTCAAATCAGAAGCAAAACGAAGACAAATTCTTAGCAATCACAAAGTGATCACCATCCAAAATGATAGCAATCACAACACAAATCACAATCGCTGTTAATAGATCAAACCAAACACTCAATTGTGTTTGTTCATGAAATGCCTTGTTTAATGGTATGAACTATTATTTAGATGATTTCTTTGCAAATTTTGATACGGTGGTTGCTCCTTCACAGCGTCTTCAAAGCTCTTTCCGAGAGGCCTAGACTCCACGGAGATGCTTTGAGTTGAGCTCCTTCCTAGTGTCAAAGCCTCTAACATGAATAGGCCTTTTAGCTATTCTAGAAACCAATCTGAATTGAACGACGAAATACATTTGCAGACTTTGTGCATAATAGTGATTGAAGCTCTAAAGCAACTCAATCGAACCTCCTCGTATCAAAATGAATAAAGATATCACTCGGTCCAGGCTCTTCATTCTATCGTGTTTGTCGACGACTACCCGATTCAAGCTGAAATCCATATTCTAGAAGGCTTTCTCACATGCATCGTAATATGGTTGCAGCATACGTGAAGACGAAACGGCGTAACAATTTTGGAAACTTGTTGCTTGAAAGTAACCCAGTCGACATCCAATTTTTCGAGCATTGCTTTCTTATCCTTTCATCCTTTAGTAGCCTCGAAAAATCTGCAGGAGACTCCCTGTTGTAATTCTCAATCAACTGTTTAGCCTGCGCGCAGCCTATCAACTATTTTACTTTGGCGTATAAGGTAGACGCTATGAAGGAGCAAACACACAATGCATTTAGCTGTAAATACATTCGCATACACGCAATGACATATTATTTGAGTTTTACACAATTATCCCGCGTTTTGTTATGCTTTGCTGCGTTTTGTGACGTGCTTTGCTGTTTTTTTCTATTTTAGCAGGTATTACCGTTCGTTAAAATGCTTGAAATTGGTTTAAATGACTGGAGGCATGTCAGTCTGTTCCTAGGTTGTCGTTTGGCATTGAGGCTGTTTTACTGCAGTAGTTTGCTGCAGTAGCTGCAAGATATTTAGATTGGTGTAATTGGTGTAAAGCTTTATGGTGTAAAGCATTGACTTGCAGGCCGTTTTTGTTCCATTTTTGTCACATAGGCCGACATTTTTGCCCTTTGCTCCAATCCTCCTTAGGATAATCAATGAAAGGGGCACTCTAAAATCCTTATTAGGTAAAATCGGGCATAATCCTAAGCCGGAATAGCCAATATTGGTCAATGAAGATTCACATGTCAGTTAACAACCTTTTCTTTTTATTTAGTTAAATGTTCATTTCAACTGGGCCATTATTTCTTGGTCGCACTTATCAGCAAAAACACAGGATATTATTTTGACTGACCCAGTATTCTTTCTGAAAAGGACACTTCACTAGTACGGAAATTGTGGATCACTGGTGGGGAATTAGAACGGACCGATGGGAACGTCCCCACCACTTCGTATGTAAGAATATGGCCGGATGCTCTTAGGGCACCGCATGATGTGCTCGTTCCGGGCAAGGCCTTATTGAATCAAGAACATCGGAGACCAACTCGGCCTGGACTGTGCTACTGCCCTGGGTAGCCTTAGAATAACCTATCGTTTGGTTTGCCGAGGTCCCTTGGCCACAGTTAATTTGGTGATGAGGCTGCAGTTTTGACGAACTTGTAGTTCTACTACACAACGTCTAACCAACTTAGATATCGAGGCAGCAGTTTTTGACTCACCGACTAGTTCAATAGATGGAGCGCATTAAGATTCTAAGAAAAGTTTCAAAGAAAATTTCAAGCCTTGCTTCTTAGTTGGCCTAAAATTAATTGTAGGTCATGAATCCTTAAAATAATAGACATGGAAAAGAATTTACGCGGAATCGAGTTGTTTATGAAGGAATTAATTCAGAAGATTTATCTCGATTCAACATACCTCAGGGGAGAATGAATGATAACCTGCTGGTTGTTTGGTAAAAAATATGCTTGTTTTTTATTTGGGTCCTAGGTCATAGAGTTCGTATTTGTCTGCTTGTATGAGAGAAGGTTGTATTTGGCGACGAAAGGTTTTGTAAACAGTCTGTTGTTGAGTACAATTATTTTTGAGTTTTGTTGAGTAAAATTTCGGTGAAGGTACGCAGAAATGTAAGAGTGCTACTATGATCGTAGGGAATGCCCAACGTTTAGAGGAACTTATCATGGATTTTGCCCGAATATGGTGGGTTCAGTGAGTTAAAACTGCCTGAATGGAGCCTGAAATGCATGCTTTTGCGAAAAGCGAGTTCAAGCCAAGCCTCAGAAAGGACAGCTTTTTGCAATTTCTACTTCTTGATGACCATTAGATTTAAGAAGTATTGTAAAATTTAAGGCATCCTGTTAAAATTTTATTGAATGAAGAATCTATCTATATTAGAAAGACCACTATAAGTCGAACAGAACTCACTAGATCAGCCGCCGTCATTCTGTATTGATATTGACTGAAGCAGCCTACAATTTGAAACTACAAACCAAAGTATACGATGCTAGAAGACAGACAAAACAACATTTATGACTTCCAGATTATCGGACCCGTTAGAGAGCGCTAGAAGATGGCGAAAATTTGCAGTAGCACCATTTCACCCCATCCCTAAATTATGATTTAGAAGTATCAACAAGGGAGAAAATCATTGGATCTTTGAAGGCTGAGATGCAAAGGTGTGATGGTGCAGTGGTGTAATCCTCTGAAGTTGCAGCCAGAACAGTCAGGTGGACAGGGTTCGAGCCCATGTAGAACCTCATCACTTGAGCGTCATGACACTAGGTCACGAACTCAATCAGGTCTATTCTACTTTGCGATCCATGCGCTGGGCACTAAAAACCGCAACTTCACCTTCACCAGCAGTATTTCTCAAAGGATTCCTCCTCTGCGCATTGTATGGACTTGATATACGAATTGAAAATTAAACATAAGAAATGTATCAAAGATCGTCTTATTGTATGATATTAACGCATTTTATGTGAATGATTAGCGATTAAATTGAATTGAATTACTTAGCTCAGCTGATACGTAATATGTTTCATGAAACTGTTCTCCATTTGTGCGACCTTGCAAGTTGAAAGTGTTGTAAATAATACCGGATGAGTAAAAAAAGGTAGAGACCTTTGCAAGTCTGTCGCTCTCAAACAATGTTATCGGATCCAATGAACTGATAATTGCTGTGTATCTGACATATCTTATAGATAAGGAAATTTAGTGCGTCAAAATCCGTCGTGTCGTTCTCAAATTGAAAGCGATTTATAAAAGTGCTTCTGTTTAGAATCATTCAAAACAGGCCTAAACTCCTTCAATATTAGCCTAAAACCCCTGATAAAAGTTGCTGGTAGCTAGACTTATGATTTTTCATCCCTTGTTTCCCTGCGTTCTTTGGTCTGCTGATATCACTTGGTCAATAGGGACTCATATCATTACTCTTAAAAAGTGGACCCCTTATTTAAAATGGCCTAAACTAGCGGGAGTTCTCTTACACTCTATAAAATCGCTTCAAAGTCTGATTTAAAGAACTTAAACATTGGAAAGCAAACTTTTAGTACAAAGAATAATGTTTTCCTGACCTACTAATCGCAAAATACATACCTTTCAAGCAGTAATCTACCTCTGTAGAAACAAAATAGATCCATCGCAGCTATGCGAACTCTAGGCCGTATCGACCGTTTTTTGTATGCAACAACAACAACTGTCTGAATAGCGCCTCCCTAAAGCGGCCCACTTTTTACGAGTAATGGTATAAGTCCATATTGACCAAGTGATATCAGTAAATCAAAGAACGCAGGGAAACAAGAGACGAGAAGTCACGAGTCTATAGCTGGTAGCTCGGTATATCCTGGATCCGCCATTCCAACATTCCGTCAGAATGGACTTGGGGCAATTCTAGCTTATAAGGATAAACATCTAAACGTGTGTTGTACTTACCAGATACCAAGCATAGAATTCAAAGTGTCGAAACTAAAGTTGAAATATTGAAAGGATCGAGATAGATAGCTATTTGAAAATAATTGAAAATAGCCAATAACTAAGCACTTTTAAGTGGCAACAGTAATTAGTGAAAGCGTAAGTGATTAGTGCAAGCGTTCGTTAAAAGTATCTTTGGTTCTAAAATGCAAATTTTTATTCGGTATCTGTGATCTGTGATACTTTGTAACCAGAGTATCAGAAATATTTTACTGGGAAAAACCCAACTTCACTGAAGCTGGGGAGGAGCGATGATTGAATTTTGGTGATCCCCTGCATTGGACGAAAGAGAGGCTGGTAATTATCAAGGACAAAAATAGACCAAAGACGAGACAAGCATGCATGTAGATTCAATGAGTTTTCACGGGCTATTAGCCATCACCGACCTCGGCCCTTAGCCCTGTGGCCTTTGGCCCCGTTTCCAGAATTTTTTCACCATCAATTCAATTCGATTTTTATTCGGAGAATACAACAGCCTAATACAATTTAATGTATTCTACATGACCCAAGAAAAGCGGAGCTTATCTAGCCTGGGCCATAAATTCAAATTCAAAAGGAACCAAGAAACTCCAGTACTTGGTAAATGCAATGTATCCTTCAGGCCAAGCTGAAAAATTTCAGGGCCATAGGGCCGGGGTTGATGATTTCTAATAGCCGCTTTCACAATTGATTGGGTGTAAACCAATTAAATTTTTTGTATACATACGCACTCTTACGCAGCATGAATGCACACAGCATGACATCTAATTGTTCGCTGTTTTCCATCGTTCAAAGCATTTACTGGTGATAACAGCACATTGATATTTCATGCATGCCTTCATTTTCACTTTCGGTTTTTTGGTATTTTTAGACAGGAGGGCCTTTATTGTCGGCAATCTCATTTGTCGACAGGCATAAGGGCAGGAAAACCAGGCGAGGTAAACATTGATAAACAAAATTAAGGAGATTCAAGAATTCATAAATTCAAGTTGGTTTTCCCTGCAATTTGATTTGTCCTTTGCTGGGAAGATATCAATGCAGTCAATACAGAAAAAACACGAAGGAATCAGGAATCCGAATGAATTTGATAAACAAATTTATGAAATTCAAACGGTATTGTTTTCACAAATTCCAGCTGTTTTTCGCATTGCAATGAACACGGTGAAATGTTATAAATCAAAAGAACTCGTGATTCGACAAGAAACTTTTCAGACACCAACTGAAGGAGTGTGTGGACGGGGGCTAATGCAGGCAAAGGTGTGGGTTTCAAAGGGACCTAAAGGCGAATATCGGCGAATATCATGACTTTTATGAGAATTCCTACAGAATCATTATTAAAGAGCCATTGTCACCCAGGGTCCTTTGCGGGCATGCTGAAATCTCGGATTGTCTGAAAATCAAACACGGCCTAAGGCCCCGTTCACACTGCTCCGTATTCATATAAAGACGGATAAAAAAAAGTATCCGTTTTTGCGTTGCGTTAACACTGCTCCACTCTGAAAACGGAGACTTTTGAAAACGCACTTTGAAAACGGAGACTTTGAAAACGGAGACTTTTGAAAACGCAAAAACGCAGTGTGAACACCGAAAACGCAAAAAACGGATACTTTGAAAACGCTAACAACAACAACAACTATGGATCCACATTGCAGTCTGCAGATTGCATATAAGAAAGTTTACTTTAGTTGAACTGTTCTACCGGTATAATTTCAATCAATTCAACTACCGTACTGCTCTTGACTGTGGACCTTGCTGTGGACCTATAGGTTCCGTTTCGGCCAAATTCGACTTTCCGACAGTCAAAGGTTCCTCGCCACCATCTTTAGCATAATTTTTCATTTATGTTTTTGCACCATGGTTTCGTTTCTTCGGATTTCTTGTCAATCTTGGATTTGAGAATTCTGAATCTCGATTTTATAATTCTTAACTAAGTCATTTGATGAAGAGTTTCCTTCCCCTTTACCCATCTTTTCAAAGCCTATTTGTGTGCGAAAAAAGCACAATCCGAATTATCGGATATTAAATTAACCGAAAATTAGGAACCTCAGGAAGTCAAAGACAGCCAGCTACATCTGGAGTGGCAATAACGAAACCGACCAACTGACGGGCCGGCCGGCGTGCAAAGTCTATCCAATGTTTTTATCAGGCTTCCAAAGATTTGAGCCCTACATTGTCAAAACGATAAAATTTGGCCAACTACACACACGATTCTTCATTTCTTCGTGAAATTTTTGGCAATAACATTGCAATTATAACTTTTTGATGGCCTAACCAAGTGATTTCCAATAATGACTGTTAATTAGGAGATTGATAATTTGTGTCATTATCTTTACTTTTGACATAATTTTCCTCCAAGCCTGCATTTGGTTTTAGGAAGCACTTGCCGGCCCTTTCTTGCTTTTGCATGAAAAAGGCGGGGATCAAATCATGCCTCCAAATCAGCGCACGTGATACTTCAAACGAAATGATCATTTTCCCCCTTTTTTCTGGCATGTTTCTCCAACTGGAAAGGATTTTGCTGAAATCAGACAATATTGATAGTACCAAAAAGTGCCTCTTGTTTCATGTGGCTATCTTTCAATTTTTAGCCATCTTTCGTAAACCTATAGGGTTCTTGAAATCAGAATGCTTTCATGCCACATATTCAGGTTCAAAAGTCAAACTTCAAAATTTTGTCCCAATGCCATGTTGTCCAAATTGTAAATGCGTTTTTGGCTGTATTTTTTAGTATCCTGTAAGTGTAAGCATTTAGCCTATAGTTCTATGTGCGCTAAAACGAATTTCAAAATTTTAGACAACTTACATTTGGCCTAACCTCTATATATGCCCATGTGAATTTATCTAAAAATAAAGCAAGCTCAAGAAGAGCGATAAGAATCTTTCAAATTGCCTTCCCTCTCTCTTGATTTCGATCATAGTGAATTTGCTACAGGCTTTTAGGCCGGTATGGCAACCCAATTGCAATCATTTGCAATGCGATTAAAAACATAGCGGTTGTTTTGAACTTTCTTGCATCATGTGATCGAAATTATAGATTACCTGTCAGCCAATGAATTTCGGCTCACGTGCTTTTCAACTCTAAAAATAGGAACGACTGGCGGGTTTGAATAAACAACGTTGCTTTTCAAAAAGTTTTGATTGAAAACTTGAATGATATATGATATCATTAGGAATCTGACCGGGTTTGGAATGAAAGAGGGAGAGCCTAATGAAAAGTTGATCAAAGAGATTTGAATCTTTAGATAAAGGATATTTGCAACTGTTCCAAGTATGGGGAATGTTTTATTGAATCACTAAAGGCCATAATTCATTCCTAGACTAGAGTTATTTCACCCTAAATCATAGCCAACAAAGAGCAACTTACGAGCTCAAAGGCGAGAAGACACAGGCCAATTTTATAAATTGCAGTGTCCTTTGAGATTATCGTTTAAAACAATAGCAAACCACAGAAACTACAGACAAAAGTTTAGATAATTGAAGGCCAGGCCTCATTGGCACGTTTGCGTAAACAATAAGAAAAACAGACAACAAAGTGGTCACGTGATCTGTAGAAAACAACGGGTGACCGCTAATCGCTTTTGTTTTGTAAGGGGACATCACCATTTTTGTTCTCGACACTCCTTCCCAGACAGTGAACCGGTCGTAGCCCGTAGAACAAACACCTTTGAACGTCGTCTGCCTGCCTGCCCTGATCTTAGCGAGTGAGATGAAGTGAACTGCGTTGTCCGTAAAACTATAGCCAAACAGTTAACAAAGTGTTAAAGTTAACTGTTTGCGTTAGTAGCAAAGGACATAGGACAGTAATAGAGTATTCTTTGCATGTTATCTATGGCTTTTAATCGTAATTTTCGACAAAGGACGCTGTTTGCGAGACATGAAAACCGGCTGTTCTACCCGGTCGTTTTCTGCGATGGGCCTAAAGTTGCACCGGCCGGCGAGATCTTCTACACCGCTTCTTTCAGCGATGGTTGGTGCAAGAACGTGGCATCTTATGATATTATTGGACCAGACTTCTCATCAATCGATGCAGGAACACAACTTTACTTAGGCCAAAGAGTCTTCGCTTACTACATGGGGCAAGAGCACAGGGGATCAGTTATTGACCAAGGTGGTGAGAATGTACGCGTCAGACTGGACCTTGTAAATGAATTGCTCATCTTCAAAATTAACCAACTCAGGTTATCTGGAGACATCGCAAGACCTCACTTTGGTTCCCTGGATTCATTTCAAAATGTTATGAAGCCAAGACCTGTGATTGCTGATATTCATATCCCTAAAGGGTAAGATTATCATCTTCCTGTATTCTTTCTTCTCGTCTTATTTTTTTCCTGAATGCGTACCTCGATTCGTAAAATCAACCAAAAGATCTGTACAATTTCCTGTACGTATTTCCGTCGATGATTTGAGAATTCGTCAATTTTACGTTTCAAAAATAGATCTGCATCACATCTTTCTATTTATGAAGCGTTGCACGTTGTCTCTGTCATTGCGTTGCCCGTTTTCCCGTTTCGAGCGATGCCAAGATCGTTTACGCTTTTACCTGTCCTCAAGAGTTTAAAAGGCCGGTTTATTTACTTCCAAAATTATCGGACTTGTTGTTAATAGCAAGGGATTTGGATTTAAAAAGGACTTTAACCATTTAGGACCCGTGCAGTATTTTTGCGTCGGAAATGTAGAATACGCCGGTCAGGTCCATTTTGCAAAAGAGGACATTGGAAATGCGTTACTGACGAACTGCGAAGTGTAAATCGAAGAGCTAAAACATTGAAATTCAACATTGCTGCGAAAATAGCTAAAAAAAGATTCCCTAGTGACCTTCGATCATCCAGAGCCTGTAGAGCCCGTTGCAAATTTAATGGTAACCACATTATGGGTAACCCCAGCGATTCAAGTCCCTTTTGGTACTTGATTCCTTTTACCGAAGAAACTTACCCTCGGAAGCTTAACGAGCATGCTGTTCCTCGTAAAAACGAAAGCAAATCGATCCAACTTCGTCTCTATCTCAAGAGTAGCTAATCTGTAAGAAATGATGTATTCATTGTGTTAAAGATAGTCCTAAGAGAGCCAACTTTTAACAAGATCCCTAGCGGTTATAAGAGCTTCGATCGGGAGACAGGCCTGAACGCATTTCCCCTGAGGGTGTATTACGAGCATGCCCATATTTAGCGACGTTCAGATTTGCTCAGTGTTGCCTGAAATGGCCTCATATCTCCTCATATCAGAGGTCTTTCTATGAATTCCCCGTTCCCAGTAACTTTTCTTCAGACAGATTTGCAGTCTTTAAGGCCTTTCAAAAAGTTTATTTCCAAGGCCCACAGATTGACTAATGCAACAATTGTATGTAGTTCCAAATCGGACCCTCCCACTAAATTTTGGCAAAGATTCAAGAAATGCAAAAAGAGCTCAGCTCAGTTTCGTGGCTGCAGATCTGCATGTCGCTTTAGACGAGGGATGGATGGATTACTTTTTAACCAACTATTGGACGCTTTCGATTTTAGTTCTAGCTTACAGACCCAGCTTCTCGCTGAGCCTTGCCAGTTATTTTGCAACCAGTTTTTTCAAAGATTCAAAGTTTCAAGTGAGATTTTCGGTTGTCATCTTTCCGTTACTCCGTACGACTTTCAAGTGAGCGAAACCTTTTCGCTAGATTGTTGATTCATATTTGGAAGCAATTCATTCTAAAACTTTCGTCAACAAAATCTGCCTTCGCTTTTAGCCTTTTTTGGATAAATCTTTGATAGCAGGATTGGATATTCTTTCTAGAATTTCGACCGTTGCAGAAAAGTTGCACCGAGCTGCACCAACTTTGTAAGATCTCAAATACCTTGTTTCTCAAAAATTGGCCACAAGACCTGTTGCCAAAATACTACTTGTCCCAAGTAAGTTTTTATAGTTGAAGGTTTGGTTTGATTAAAGCATTGGCGCGAGTTACAAGCGAGTTACAAGCATGGCACAAGTTGCAAGATGTGGTATGAATAAACTAGAAGAATTGAACAAAATATTGGAAGAAGAAGTGAGCCATGTCTCCTGTCAAATTCATATTCTATTTTCCTGTAAGAGTTTCAAGATATAATAAGTTTCACGAAAAGTACCACATTTGACATACGCTGCGTTCTTAAGGTAAAGATGACTCTATAGGACATATGTTTTTGCATATTATTTCCGCGCGAGAGAGGTTATTCAGTACATTCAGTACAGGTAAGAATTGGAAATCTTGGTAGTTTTATAATTAGAAATTTTATATCATCGATAGCTTAGATTGTGTTTGAAAAATAGAGCCAAACACATTTGCTGAAATATGTGCGCTCGAAGTAAAGTAAGAGTTGTTGCGAAAAGGTGATGTAAAATTTCATAGCATGGAGGACTTCAATTGCATTGCAAAATCGAAGCAAAACATTCTCTGAAATATATTAATTCGAAAGAAGGTATTGAAGTGTGCGAAGAGGTGACATAGACTGAGTTCTGT
This sequence comes from Aurelia aurita complex sp. Pacific, assembly GCA_004194395.1. Taxonomy (NCBI): domain Eukaryota; kingdom Metazoa; phylum Cnidaria; class Scyphozoa; order Semaeostomeae; family Ulmaridae; genus Aurelia; species Aurelia aurita complex sp. Pacific. The sequence continues at coordinate 110,742 of REGL01000844.1, read as the reverse complement.
TTAATCGGGAGACACTCACTGAATTCAACTTTAACGAAGGTGCAAGTCCTCTACCAGTTTGGAACATTATTCTGTGATAATGTTGAAGCTGATAGGCAAAATCGCTTATTTAACATGCCTTCATAGTTATAATGTAATATGACTTCGATGATTGCTTTATGTCCTGTCGTACTAAAAAACAGCTGAATTGAAAAATTAAGTTACAGACGAAGGGAGTAAACATTTTAAAATTGGTTACAGGGTTGTTCAAAGTGATCTTTTAAACAGTGAATACAAAAATGTGTCTCGTCTGGTAGAACAAGATTCAATTTATAGCATACAGCTTCCATTGGAAAATTGTTCAAAAATTCAAATATATTTAAGTCCGTCTGGATCAAATCACAGAGAAAATTTCTTGGAAAACTGACGTTAAGTTTCGACTTTGACGTCATTGTTTTGAGCGAAGTTACACAGTCTCTTCTTGCGTCCACTGTTTTTTCTAAGTGATCCGAAATTTCTCTCTAAAATCGAGCTCGGAATCCGGGCAGGCTAAGATGCAATATTCAATTTGAGCAAATATTTACGACCGCGACTGGACTTATAGGGTATGGGGTAGCTCATTTCGTTTTTTAAAGGTAACAAGATTAATTCCTATTTTTAACGATTTTGCCATAATCGCCTGTTAAACCGTACATAAATGAAATTATCTGAAAATAATCAAAGAATCTGCTCAACTAAGAAAAATCCAGGAATAAGAGTGTCTAAATGAGAATTCACAACCAACGTTTCCAGAGTTCAAGGTTTTCCAAAGTTCAAGAAAGGTTTTCAATCGATTTTGACAGAAGTACAAGGCCTCTCTAATTTTCAATGGCTGATTCAAGTCTTCTCTGATTTTTGCTGTCTGAATCATCAAAACATTTCGCGCTCATTTGCAAAATCATGGCTTCGAGATCATGGAAATCTAGGTAAAATCTACAGAATCTCAAACGATCTTCGACGAAGGCTTCAACTTTTAATCTACGTATTTTCAGGCAATTTTGAAATCTGGTTATCTCGTAAAAGGCAAGTTGTAAAGCGTTGGATCCGAGAAAATTGCCAAGTAAAATTCAAATCTAATAGGCCTAAAATAGGATAAAATTCTGACAAAAGATTATGACAGTCTTATTTTGTTTCAATGGTTTGCTCAATTTCTTGTGTACCTAAAAATTAGCAAACTACGATCTCTCAAATAGGTGGCACATTTTTTGGTTCTGTCCGTAGGTATAACGTTATCGTGGACAAGAAGTTTGTGAGTGAAAAAAGCCTCGAAACATTTAAAGTTGTTGAACAGAATGTAAGAAAAACTGAAGAGGATTGAAAAACTGAAAAACTGAAAAACTGATTTCTTAAAACGTTCCCGTTATTTTCAGCAGACTTGTGTACCTACTGCCTTCCTTTTAAACCTCGTCTGATAAATTTTATCTTGAACAAATCGTGGATTTCACAGAAAACGGTATTGAACACGCTAGATTTTGTTAATATTTTATTTAATATAGGAAACATATTCTAGCTAAATTATAAATAAATGCAATAATCTAATTGATATCGACTAAATTAAATATCAGCTACAGATAGTCCCTCGCTCGCTCTCTACTATGCTTTGGCATATGTCCAACTCCCACTGCAGATACTTGGCAAATCTCCAACCACTACGGAAATGCTATACTCCTTCGAGGGTAATGTATTTGAAGGCACATTTATAAGGGCCAAAATCAATGCTAGTTATGGATCTAAGTTTTAAAGAAGCAGTCGTTCCTAAAACTGGAAATACAGAAGACCTCTAATCTCCAGTTGACTACTACAGATACTTGGCAAATCTCCAATGACTATGGAAATACTATACTCCTTCGAGGGTGATATGCTTTGAAGGCACAGTTACAGTTATAAGGGCCAAAATCAGTGCTGGTTATGGATCTAAGTTTTAAAGAAGCAGTCGTTCCTAAAACTGGAAATACAGAAGACTATTTATTTCCAGTTTAACTGCTACAGATACTTGGCAAATCTCCAACCACTATGGAAATACTATACTTCTTCGAGAGTGATATGCTTTTAAGGCACATTTAGAAGGACTACCTTGGATCTCAGTTTCCTAGAAGCAATCACTCCTAAAACTGGAAACAAGCAAGACTTTTTATCTCCACTTTAACTGCTACAGATACTTGGCAAATCTCCAACCACTACGGAAATGCTATACTCCTTCGACTCCTTCGAGGTTAATGTATTTGAAGGCACATTTATAAGGGCCAAAATCAATGCTAGTTATGGATCTAAGTTTTAAAGAAGCAGTCGTTCCTAAACTGGAAATACAGAAGACCTCTAATCTCCAGTTGACTACTACAGATACTTGGCAAATCTCCAATGACTATGGAAATACTATACTTCTTCGAGGGTAATATACTTTGAAGGCACATATATAAGGGCCAAAATCAATGCTAGTTATGGGTCTAAGTTTTAAAGAAGCAGTCGTTCCTAAAACTGGAAATACAGAAGACCTCTAATCTCCAGTTGACTACTACAGATACTTGGCAAATCTCCAATGACTATGGAAATACTATACTCCTTCGAGAGTGATATGCTTTAGCGGCACATTTAGAAGGACTACCTTTTGGATCTCAGTTTCCTTGAAGCAATCACTCCTAAAACTGGAAACAAGCAAGACTTTTTTTATCTCCACTTTTACTGCTACAGATACTTGGCAAATCTCCAACGGGCAACCACTATGGAAATGCTATACTTCTTCGAGGGTAATGTATTTGAAGGCACATTTATAAGGGCCAAAATCAGTGCAAGCTATGGATCTAAGTTTCAAAGAAGCAGTCGTTCCTAAAACTGGAAACAAGCAACACTGTTTATCTCCAGTTTAACTGCTACAGAAACTTGGCAAATCTCCAACCACTATGGAAATACTATACTTCTTCGAGGGTGATATGCTTTTAAGGAACATTTGTAAGAGCTAGAATCGGTGCTACTTTGGGGATCTCAATTTTGAAGTGATCATACGTAGAACTGGAAACACAGAAGATTATTTTTCCACTGCACCTTGTCACCTCCCCAGTTTAACTTCTACAGATACTTGGCACAATTCTAATGACTAGCAGTCTCCTATCACTAGAGAAAGACTACTTCTTCTTAGAGAAGGGATCTCGCAGGATACATTTTTCAAAATCAAGCTATGTTTATTGCCAAAGGAAACAACAAGAGTATCAAATCCTTCACTTCAAAGCCTGCAAACTTTAGCTAGGGCCTAAACTAAAAGCACGAACGATGGATTCTCAGAAATGCACTGAAGATGTCACTATGATTCAAAAGTAAAGTGAGTAATCAGAAATGTTGTCAATGTTGAGAGGTTTTGACGGAATTTGGCTTCAAATTTGTCATGAACCCTAACTTAAATCGAGGTGTTTACCACGATAAAGCAGTTGAATTTTGCAAGGTTTTTATGAAAGTCAGTCTGAAGGATCGAGAGGTTGCATTCAGTTTATGGAAGGAAGGGCATAGGAGTTCAGTTGAGAGTTTAGTTGTCTTTCATGGGTAATTCAATGACCAGAGACAAGGACTGTGCCAAATTTTTGTCTCAAATTCCCGCGCTTTCATTTTTCAGTCTGTAAATGTTCATTTCTCTTTGGTTTCCTTCGCTTCAAAACTTCGTTCCTTCGGAAGTAGTTTTCTGTCACAGTTTCAAAGACTGTTTCGTTGTTCTTAGGCACTGAAACATCAAGAAATTTAGAGAAATCTGCAGAGCTTCAGTTTGACGGACTAGCTTCAACGCCATTTGGAAATTGGCTGTTTACCGACCAGGCAAAAGTTGTTGTGTTGACAAACTTTGTTCATTGTTTGCTACAAAAGCTCGGAAGACACACTCAACGCGAAGGGGAACATATTCAACGATATTTCAAGCTTTCTTTCGAGTCTTTTAGCTCTTTCGTCCGCCATGTGTTTGTACTGGCGAGATAATGGTTACCGTCCTAAATGGTACGCCATTGTCTCCGCATTTATCATGATTCTCGGAGACATCATGAATCTAGCCTGGGTATCATGGATCATGAATATTCGGCTGGTTTCTTTCGGCCAGACAGTCAATGTTTGGGCTTATGAATGAAATGGCTGGCTATATGGTCTCAATGCTCCCACAAACCACAAATTCATGACGCCGGCTGGAGTGCCGCCACCACGAGTTGCGCGGGAAATCTTCGTTTGGCAAGCGCCACGTAACGGATCGACGACGACGAAATTCCAGACAAAAGCATGGCGGCGGTCGGGCGGTTAAAGCATGTCCAACTTCTTCTTGAGTTTCAATCAACTCTGGTAGAATTTTAGAGCTTTATTGTTGATACTTTTGAGCTGAGTATTATTTTCAGCAAGGCCGGTGAACTCACGTTGCTTGAGTCTTCGCAAAGTTGTTTACATGTTATCATTTTTACCGAGTTGCACATGTAATTATAGCTTGGAAACCGGCTGGAATTAGGAACCGGCTGGAATTCGATGGCCAACAAGGTACGACAGCATGTAAACAAAACGAACTGCAGGGAGTTTCCCGGTATTTTTATCTTGAATAAAAGTTACGCTATAATGAACCTATCAATGCAATCAATTTGCGTGCCTTTTGGGCAATTTGGGGGATTTTTGGATTAAGCTCTCTGGTACTTGTGTCGTAAAGAGGGGGTACGGCCATTGATGCAATTTTCCTTCTTTCACTTTACCCCAAACTTAGAGTTGTTTATCTCAAAACACCGCACAATTGTCTGCCTGTCTGCCCCCAGCTATTCATCTGCGCCATGGCACCCCTCTCCGTTTTCTTGTCGTTCGTAAATCTTTAGTTTAACGGTTTTCCCTTGTTGGTATAAAACCTTGAAATCAGATTGGAATGCCTGCAACTTCAGTTATTCAGACTATTTTTACAGAAATAACAAACAGCCCGTTTTCTGGTAGGCCGACTGATGTGCCTAGGCCATCGACACTTAAGGCCATAACGCAAAAATCTAAGAACAGAGGTCAAAGGCCTAGTGCTACACCGTAACAAAGTCCAAGGCCAGCACCACCTTCATATCTGTGATCATTAATTTAGATCTTTTTCAAATATTTCTTCCTTGCTTTGACTCGAATTAAGTGATCAACATTGTGTTGTTGTGGTTATTTTGGGAAGAATCTTTGGAACGTCTAAGCTTCACCGCTGAGGCAAACTGTGCCACATAACAGTAAAAACCCGCACATAAGAACCTAAGATTTTGAACTCAGCCTGTTTAGGTTCTTATGCAATGAGGCACTTCCATTAATCAGGGTGTAGCTTCTTATAGGGAAATATGTCAATCTAAATCTTATTTGCACTCTTGGCCCTGTCCATTTCGACCCAATCTTAACCAGTTTACCCATGCAGGCCCTGCCTATCACAGTTCTGTAAGTAATGGTTTGGAGTTCATGAAGGAGGTCGATCGGCAAAAATGTTGCATTTATTTCCCAATGAATGAATGAAACCCTAATTAAGATATCAGCCTGAAATGGTTCTTGTTTATTGGGTACAAAACATATTATTTCAGGCTGTAGGTTCTTAATAGATGAAGGTTCTTATGTGGGGGTTTTTACTGTAGTTTGTTCCTTATTCTATTTTCGCACCATTACTAATGTTTTGCTGCTTCACTGTGAACCAAAGTAAGTCACCCAAGCGACATCGTATTCGTAGCGACATCGTATTCGTAGCGACATCGACATCGCACGCCTAGACTTATGACTTTTCGTCCCTTGTTTTCTTGCGTTCTTCGGTTTGCTGATATCACTTGCTCAATAGTGACTCGTACCCCTTTAGGCCCATATGGAGTGGTTCCGTATTTACCAATCAAATTGCTAGAATTTAGTTTCCAAACAATAAGGAGGGACTATTTAGACAGTTGTTGTTGTTGTTGTTGTTGTTGTTGTTGTTGCACACAAAAAACGGTTGATACGGCCTAGATTCTCGTAGCTGCGATGGATCTGTTTTGTTTCTGCAGAGGAAGATTACTGCTTGAAAGGTATGTATTTTGCGATGAGTAGGTTAGGGAAATTTTATTCTTTGTACTAAAAGTTTTCTTTTCAATGTTTAAGCTCTTTACACCAGATTTTGAAGCGATTTTGTTGAGTGTAAGAGAACTCTCACTAGTTTAGGCCATTTTGAAAAGGGGGCCTACTTTATAAGAGTAATGGTATGAGTCCCTATTGAGCAGGTGATATCAGCAAATCGAAGAACGCAGGGAAACAAGGGACGAAAAGTCATAAGTCTACTCTCTTGCCTCTGATTGTACAAGTCTCACTTATCATTATTATTATCACTTTATGTACAATGTTGGCATAAAGAAGTGTACAATAGCTATACGTATATGCAAGAAAATATTTACAAACACAGCTAATAAAAGCCAACTGGTTCAAATGACAAAAAACTGAATCGATAGAAATATTATTTAAAACCTAAATACGGTACAAAATTTTGGCAAAGTCTACACTTGCATTGGCACTCATTGTCCAGGCTTTGATTTTAGTCTTAGATTCAGTCAAGCTGATTGACTGAGATGCTCATGATGACTCAAATGATGACTTAGATGCTCATGGCCTAAACTTGGGCCTAATGCTAGGAAGGTTCTCTTGTACCCAGGGTAAATGCTAGGTCGGTCTCCTGGTTTTCGATCAAAACAAGTCAAAATGTTTTAAAAAGGTTGTGTCTTAGAACAAGAACACAAAACTACACAAACGTCTCCTTAAATAGAATTCAAAATTCCATGGGACGACTTTTTGAAGAAGACTGAAAACGTTCGATAGGATTCTCTGTTCTATTCAGCTGCGTTTTGGCGGGCAATCGAATCAGCCAATCAGAAAGGGAATAGCCCAGTTTTCTTTTCAAATCATGCCAGAAAAGGTTCCAGTTGTGCCTATGATTTGCGAGATTTGCCCTGAGATACGGTCCTATTTTATACCTTGCATTGTGTTTAGTAAAACCGCACATCCTGAATTCCAGATTCTATCAATCCTTGCCTGATCAAAAGTTTGCGTGCTCTACAAAAAATTGCAGAAATTTTGTATGTACGTGCTAACGTGATTGCTTGTTGGCTTTTTGCCAACCATGATTGTGTGCAAGTAGACCGACGTCTATTTCTTGGAATTGAATGAAATTAGTCAGAACATGTCTACATGCTTCATTGGACTGCAGCTCGATCCCATGGTCCTTTACGGGATGAGAGATTCTTGTCAAATAAAGGTCACGATGACATAAAATTCCTTTAGAACGTCGTATATAGACATTTAACCCTGCAATTCATTTCAGACTTCGATACCGGCAATTTGACGCACTTTTGTCGAGCTTTCATTCTTTTTAAAGGCTAAAAACGGCTAAAAACCCTCCTATCTTTTGCTGACGGCAGCGAGGTATCAAAGTTAGTTGACGGAGATAAATCTGACTCAAGAGCTGCATATACAGGCCTAAAATTAGCCTATTGTATTTGATGATTTCAACACATGCATACATATCTCTTTTCTAGGGAAGCAATTACGTGCGTAGGCTTTTCTTTGTCCTATTTATAGATTGCCTCTGCTTAGCTCCGTCAACTAACTTTAAAAACAGATACATATGACAAAGTTCTTTTTGTTTGCTTAAAACAGGCATTTTCGAAAGGCCGTAGTGAAGTGTGCCAGGAAATCTGTCTCTTTGTTTTCCAACTGTTTCTTTTGGCTATTTCTTTAATAAGTTTTATGATTAACATTGGTTATAGTTACACTTTCTTGAAATAACAATTTTGCTGTAAATTTGCACAACGAGTTCTCTGTCCCTGATGAATTTTGAGACCAACAATTTCTAGATGATGTGAAAAACTTTCAAAGGTTTGTGACGACATATTTCAAATGGAGTCAACGCTGGTTTATGTTTTTCCATGAAAATGGCTGCAGTTATAGATGGTTTTATACCATTTTAAGCACACAATTTCTATGAAAGATGTCGTCTGTAGCCCTCCGTAAAAACAGTTTACTTTTGTTTTTTAGTATGAAGGTATGAAACTACCAAAGTATAACTTATCATACAACACACCGGATAAACGCTGGCGATACCCCGGGGGGGGGGGGGGGGTACCCCCATAGTTGACCTGACGGGATGTCCCGCCCAACAGGGTGTCCTTTTCCGGTAAAAATAATGCGACAGGGTGTCCTTTTCTAACGAAAATTATGCGACAGGGTGTCCTTTTCTAACGAAAATTATGCGACAGGGT
>REGL01000844.1:75189-102159 GCA_004194395.1 Aurelia aurita complex sp. Pacific | reverse complement strand
CGCTGGTGAAAGAGAACATGAGGTTTACTTTTGTTTGTAGTGAATTAAGATGCTGATATTCTTCATTTTCTCAAATTTTCTTTGATTCTTGCAGGAGAAGCCAAACAGCAAGTCCACGCTGCGAACAGAACAGAAAAGAAGTCCCAGAAGATGCAAAGGATATCAAAGCCGCAGCGTTAGCCCTTACTTCGCTCTCTCTGTCTCCAGCAGTTACTACGCAGAGTGAAGGTAAGTGTATCTACCTCTTTCTCTTGTTTCTCTGGACTTACTACAGGTCTCTCTCTCTTGTCAGCTCAAGATAAACGCAGATTAACGCAAATGAACGCACATGAACGCAGAGCAGGAAGAAGGAGAAAAGACAGGCGAAGGCGGAGAGAGCTAATCTCCTCCCTTCGCCCTCGCCCTCACATTGAACATCGTATGACTTGCGCTTAGAAGAGAGAGAGAGCGAGAGACTCGTAGCAACTCCCTTCTTTCCCCTTTGCTTGTTTCTCCTTGGACTTGCCCAATTCGTCTTGAAAGAATAGGAAACGTCGTTTGGCAAGAAATGGAAAGGACTAGGTATTTTCCTTCAAAGACGACTTGTCCAATTTCAGCATTTCAGCTCAGCTTCTGTGCACAAGATAGGGTGTGTTTAATTGGTAATCCAAACCTACCCAAGGGTGGACCCAGCACGAAGTTAAAGGGGGGGGGGGGGCAACTTGCAAAGAGGGCCCCAAAGACATGATGGAAAGTGAGCGCGCCGAAGGTGTGCAACAAATTTTTGGACGCTTTGTAAAGAAATTCTTTGATTCATTACTATATAACACCTTGATTTATATGTTTCACCTATATTCAAATCGAAACAGTTAAAACATTGTGCGTTAGAGTGAGGATTAAGGGGCGCTTTTCTCGCCAAAAAAGGGGCGCCAAGCTGAGTTTTCATCGTTAAGGGGGGCAATTGCCCCCATTTGCCCCCCTAAATCCGCCACTGAACCTACCAAAGACAGTAGATTTCGTAGAGATGGAAATATATCTCCAAATCAAACCATAGCTAGTGACTATGATCAAACACACAAAGCTTGAAACAGTAGATTTGGGATTCACCATCAGGGTTTTTTATGAAAACGAGAGTATCTCCAATGTCTCTTAAACCTTTCGAGCAGAAAGTTAAGAAGCCTTCCAGACCTACCAAACCCACCATTTTGAGAATTTAGGAGTCAATCTAACACAAATTCAGAGGTGCCTCCAGGCCCTTTCAAAGCAGCNTGAAGGGGGGCATTGCCCCAATTTGCCCCCCTAAATCTGCCACTGAACCTACCAAAGGCAGTAAATTTCGTAGAGATGGAAATATATCTCCAAATCAAACACTCAAATCTTGAAAGGGTGATTTGGGATTCACCATCAGGGTTTTTTATGAAAACAAGAGTCTCTCCAATGTCTCTTAAACCTTTCGAGCAGCGAGAAGGCCTTCCAGACCTACCAAACCTACCATTTTGAGAATTTATGAGTTATGAGTCAATCTAACACAAATTCAGGGGTGCCTCCAGGCCCTTTCAAAGCAGCGCAATGTTTTGGCTTACTCCTACTTTGGTGGGGCGATTCCTCAGTCTATTTTACAAAATATAAACACTATTTCATCAGGCAAGCAGTTCCAAACTTCAGTTGGTTTTTCCAAGAAAGACTTTGGCCACAAGAAACCTGTTACCAGACCTATGAATATATTTCAGAAGTGATGGCTAGGCCCTTCGAAAGCGTTGCCAGTTCCATGGCCTAGATTTCTGGAATTGGTTCATCCCTGTTCACCCTCAGTTCACCTTGCAGTCATTTAAACTACAAGTTTTGTTATTTTTCATCGTAAACAAAAAATTGTGCTGGAGAAGATTTGAATGAACCCTCGGTCTAGCCATGTTGAATGAAGAATTGGTGATATCGTCGGCAAGAAGTCTCTTAATGAACACGAGACACATAATCCGTTGCTTGTGTTGAACTGGTTGAACGCATTGCTAAATTGAGATAACACCATTTAGGATTTTCCAGTTTTCAGTTCTTTAGGGCAACGTTTTGAAAGGTTGTTTACATTTAGATGAAATATCGTGGTGAAAGCCGAATTGTCGAATAAACAACGATTCCCATTTTTAAATCGAATTTATTAAGACATATTGTTTATTCCAATCCTGGGATAATATTTACAACTCCATTGACGTCATTGCCATCTGGCCTATTTATAGGATGTTGTTTTTCAATGTTTTGCTCGTTATTAAACCATGTAAACATGGCAGTTGCAAGCTGCAGGCCCATTTTGATGATCCTTTTTGCCGACATGATAAGTGGCTTTAAAATGGTCATTTGAAGCACCCCGGAGCAGGGTATGATACACTTTTGGTGCACTTTGGTGCACTTGTCGTTTAATCGAAGTATCATTTGGCATCTGCAGTCCTTTCTTTCTAGACTTTGAAATGTGTCCTTCAAGGCTGTAGGCTTTCATTGGAGAGCTTGACCCCCGGGAAGAAACATACCTCATATCATCTCTCACTGCGGGGCAGTGCATGGGACACTTTTGGTGCACTTCTGGTTCAAACGTACGGTCATGCTGGTCATATGCTTTCAGGACTTCATCTTAGCACCTCCTAGGCCCTGCTTCAAAAACGCTTCAAGACTATAGGCTTTCGTTGCAGGGATAGGGCCCATTGACCGATGCTCTCTAATAACAGAGCATGTGCCGTAAAACGTTTTGGTTGCCAACTAAAATTAATGGAAAGGGATGTGGGCCTTTAGCAATAATATTGTCCAAATATAGGAGAAGTACATAGTACATCTGCGGTGCATTTTAGATTGAATCCAATGACCATCGTTTTTCAGAAATCTTAGTGGCCTATAGTCACTAAGTGGCCTATAGTCACTTTTTGTAGCGTGTAGAATCGTGTAGGCACTAGACTTACTCCACAAGTCTATTCCGTGGTCTATCAGCGTTAAAAGGAAGCCTGTGCCGATGAAGGTGTGTGCGGTGATGTAGCTTAGATGAAAGGGTATTCCTTTACTACTTGTCCAATGAGAGGTTTTGGTTTAATTATGAGAGTTTCATGTACTGTACGTGCGTCATTCGTAATTTGGCAAGGAAAGAGATACCTTCAAATAATTAACCTTCACAACAGGTTACCCATGGTCTTGTGAGAATACGCCCACCGGTATATCTTCAAAATCTCTGTTTCATTAGTGTCAGGAAAGGATTTTGTGTATAGCCTCCAGCACTGCTCTTCCATAATTAAGAATGATAGAATTCAGAAATTCAAAAGTGAGAATTACTTTAGAACTTGTCAAAGCCCCATAGCTAATCATGATCCCTTTTTACCCCCGAGTTGATTTTTGAATGAACGGAAGTCATTTCTGGCCTAAGTTCTTGTTGCTTTGTTTTCTTTCGACGCGCAAAGGATCATGGCTAGCGATTGGTCCTTAATGGAGGCTTTATCAAAATTTTATCTTGGCTTTATGTATGAGCTAAACTTCCAGTACCCCCCCCCCCCTAATGCAGGCAATTGGATACAGTTATATTGCCAATAGGTTGGAACTCTGCAGAATTAGCCGGTACGATCAGATTTTTCGTACTATCAACGATTTTGGAGATATACAGATGTGAAGAAATTCCATGACACGCACCCTTTGTTTACTAAAATCTTGTACAGCCCAGCCCCTTTAACTTCTGGTTTTAAGAAAAGTAACAAGGCAGGGACCCGGGTAGCTTTCTTTACTCTTGGTTTGAAGAACTCAAACATGCAGGAGGGGCAAGCAGCATTCAGGCATTTATATATTTCAAGCAAAAATTTTTATTGGAATATAAAAAAACGCATGCGTTGGTCAATAATTGGGTAGGATGCCCTCCACATTCTTTCAAAGCTGTTCTTTTTAGAGGAAGGGGCGTTCGAATTAGAAAGAAATTTATTAGGCCGAGAGAGAGAAGAATCGGACATCATTAAATATCGACTTGCATTTCGGTTTTCCGTAAGAATGTTTGATTGATAAATTGGTTACAATTAGAGAACTGTGTTCGATTAAGGGTACATCCACGCGGTATTATGCTTGAGTTAAGGCTAATTGGAAAACCATATTGATATAAAATCATGGGTTGATTGGGAAGTGGAAAAAATTTCGTTTCTTTGATTGGTTTTAGTTTAATTCGATTATGAAAAATTGGCTCATGAAAGTTTTGCCGTTTTCGTCAGCAACTGTGTCAGTACCTGCGCAGTCACAATCACCAAGTTTGTTGTTGCTGTGTAAAACCCTGCAACATACTCAAAACGAGGCAATTTTCACACCCGTAGTTAAAGACCGTGCCTGCAAAGGATCCTGGGCGAACATGGCTCTTTATCTTACTTTAGATTTCGGCCCATTCAGTTGTTTGGCCATGTGTTTGGTGTACAAGGCCGTTATTAAATTTTCCGTAAATGCCTTTAAAAGTGACTATGCGCCTTGGGTGATAGGGTGGAGTTGGTTAAAACTTGAGGATGAATGGATGAACGGATGAATGAATGAATCAATGAATGAATGAATCAATGAATGAATGAATGAATGAATGAATGAATGAATGAAATGAATGAATAAATGAATACTTCGACATATTAGTCACATCGGAGAGCTTGGGGCGAAGGAGCNCCGTGCCTGCAAAGGATCCTGGGCGAAAATGGCGCTTTATCTTACTTTAGATTTCGGCCCATTCAGTTGTTTGGCCATGTGTTTGGTGTACAAGGCCGTTTTTAAATTTTCCGTAAATGCCTTTAAAAGCGACTATGCGCCTTGGGTGATAGGGAGGCGGTGGTTAAAACTTGAGGATGAATGAATGAACGGATGAATGAATGAATGAATGAATGAATGAAATGAATGAATGAATAAATGAATACCTCGACATATTAGTCACATCGGAGAGCTTGGGGCGAAGGAGCCCCCTGACTTTGGAAAGCTTTACGAACGTCGGCTATATTCCGCCGTAAGTCGGCAAACTCTTCGTAAACAAAAGACTTCTTATCCTGTAGTCCCCCACCCTAAGATTTTATCTTCCCATACGCTTATGGTTAGTCCTCTGTCTGTGTTGAATTGCCTCTAGGTTAGTTAACTTGCTTTTGAAGCTTCATTGGGTTCTCCGGGTTCTCAATTAGCCTCACTCCACAAAAACCCTCAACTTACGCTAATTAAATTGAATATTGTTGTTGTTGTTGTCGCTCCAGCTAGGGCATTATTTCCCGAGAGCTGTAAAACCAGACAAATATCTCAATCGGCGACAAATTTTTGTCGTTGAAGAAGGCATTTTTGCAATTATGCCTTGAAGAAACGTTCATCCAAGTGCTGAAAGCTAGTTGCTTGGTACAACAGTCATGGAAAACTGCTTTTTGTTGCATTCTAGGCTCGGTGGTTGTGAGAAAAAACAGCAGATGATTCAACCCCAACTGTTTAGACCATAAGGCCTATTGAATCAGTACGAGGCTAATCCGTTTCTGCAAGTTTAGTCGTTGTTGTAGCGGTATCAGGTCAGTCAAAGAGCGAGACTGCTACATGCATAGAGTCCACAGTTCTCAATTTCAAATCTGGAGGCCGGCCGGTGATCGTGTGATAAGGAAAATTAGGAGAAAAATGAGCTCAATCCGTTACCCCTTCTCGTTAGAGAACACAATATCAATGAAAATTAACAACACACTGTGACAGTCCATTAACAGAAATATCAACGATTACAGTGATAATGTCTTTTATGACATGCTTCAAAAACCAGGGGATAATATCCAGGTAGTTATTAATGGCTTTTTTGGGTGATAAACACAATTTGCATTTTTTTGTAGGAGTCCAGAAGCAGAAATTCGTGTTTCCGCCGACTCCGCAAGACGAGGGACAAGATCATGAAATGGAACAGCTAAATATGCCGGTCGATGAAGGGTACAGCGAAAATCTTCAAAAATTGAGGACAAGATCATTCGAAACTCCGAAGATAAGGAACCAGAGAACAAGGGCTGCATCGCTTGATATGGGAATAACAGAGCCAATTCGAGAACATAAATTAGAAAGAGCAGAGTCGTGGGATGTCGAGAAATATCAGCCNATTACAGTGATAATGTCTTTTATGACATGCTTCAAAAACCAGGGGATAATATCCAGGTAGTTATTAATGGCTTTTTTGGGTGATAAACACAATTTGCATTTTTTTGTAGGAGTCCAGAAGCAGAAATTCGTGTTTCCGCCGACTCCGCAAGACGAGGGACAAGATCATGAAATGGAACAGCTAAATATGCCGGTCGATGAAGGGTACAGCGAAAATCTTCAAAAATTGAGGACAAGATCATTCGAAACTCCGAAGATAAGGAACCAGAGAACAAGGGCTGCATCGCTTGATATGGGAATAACAGAGCCAATTCGAGAACATAAATTAGAAAGAGCAGAGTCGTGGGATGTCGAGAAATATCAGCCAGATAATAAGGTTAGTCCCATCTCCCTGTATTTGTTTTGATCCTTTCAAATGCTTTATTTGTGCCTGTATATGACCGGTTGAGTCTTGCACTGGAGGGGAAAACTCTGAAAAGATAGTGTTTCTGTGCAAAGCTCGGTGTACCGACGCTGACAAAATGAAACTTGTCCGGTAACATGCTTTCTCTTTGGCCATGAATCCCCAGCCAGAGACGTTTGAAGGGCTCTTATTCGTCAAGGAAGCCACACCCAGATAAATACTTGAAGTAAGGTGAAGGCTGGCAGAAACGGGGGAAGCAGAATTGATGGGCACACCTCTCAGGAAGGCACTTTTAAGAGCTGTAAGGGTACTTAAAACATAGAAAAGCCGAGTAAAAAGGGCACTATGAGATTGGAATCAGGACACCTTCAAATAGATTGGAGGGACTTGGTGCCCTCTGTGGCTACTACGTCTTTAGAGGCCAGTGTTTCAGTGCACGTTTTTGTTGGAGACAATTTCTTGTTTCCAAAGGAAATCTGCCCTAAATTCAACAATTCTGCATTTAAAGTTACGAACAAGCGACTTACTTATGACTTACTCTTTAGAAACTGTTGAATGCATTGTCAAGATTGACCATCTGGGTATGTGAACCCCCATTCCAGTCTATCAATAGTCAAACCATATCAGTTACCTTAGGTTCACTTGAAACTAGAAATATGGAGGCTACTTTTTCTCGCACAAGTTGTTGCCTTTGCGCACAGTTTCAGAGGTGTAGTATAGCTGCCCCCTCCCCATCAATTCAGAAATCTGTGTTCCAAATTTTACCAGACGGCTAAGAGTGCATTTGCTCTCTGTCAAAGAACGTTCCCCATCCCCTTTTCAAGATCCCTAATTGCTCTGACGTTAATGTCTGAAGAAGGCTTAGATTTGGAAATACCACTAAGGTTTAGATGTCTGAAATTTCCGTTATTGTCTGAGAACTATCTGGTCAAGAGTTCCACTTTTCAATCAATCAAAGTTTAGGAGACGAAGTTAACAAGACAGGGGTTGTAGTTAGCACCAAGACTTTTCAGATCATGGCTTGAATATTGAAAATCATAGGCGAAGAGTCATAAGTTGCAAGTTGCAAGGGCATAGATCAAACATAGGATCAAAGGCCACTTTCAAAGTATTTGATGTTTCCCATTTGTTTAGTTTCATTAAAATTCCTTTTTTCATATATCCATTTATTCGCTCAAGCATCTCATCTATTCGTTCGTTCGATCGATCGTTCGTTCGTTCGTTCGTTCGTTCGTTCGTTCGTTCGTTCGTTCGTTCGTTCGTTCGTTCGTTCGTTCGTTCGTTCGTTCGTTCATTCGTTCGTTCATTCGTTCGTTCATTCATTCATTCATTCTTTCTTTATTCAAAGTAGAGCTAATCACGATTGTGATCACTTCATCACCAAGAAAAAATACACAAATTAAGGACCAGACTAGATTAAAGAAAGTATTTAGTCCAAAATAATCAATGCCCAATCAATTCTAACGAAATATCATCCCGTTCAATTCTCTCTTTTTATCTTCTTTCTTTTCTCGGCCGACAATTATGGATTTAAAGTACTTAGTATTTCCTAAATACGTTTATGTTCCATCCTCGGGAGACCGTTTAATAGGATTGTTCAGAATATTTTCTCATAAACTATCATGCTGTTAGGTTTACCAGATAAAGCTGTTCATTCATTCAAGCACAGAACTTCAGATCTGTCTGGAAGCTTGGGGTGAAATCTCCCTTTTCAATTGTGCACATTTTCTGTCCTCGTTCCAACGGGGTTCCGACCTGTTTGATAGCCACTCCTGGTGAAAATACAGTAAAAACTCGCACATAAGAACCTAGGTTAGGATTTTGAACTCGGCCTGATTAGGTTCTTATGCAATGAGAGACATCCAGTAATCAGGGTGTAGGTTCCACCACAAAGGGAAATATGTGAATCTAAATATTAGCCAAACTTTACACTCTTGGCCCTATCCATTTCAATCCAAGCTTACCCCGCAGGCCCTGCCTATCACAGTTCTGCAAGTAATGTTTTGGAATTCACGAAGGGGTCGATTGGCAAACAGATTGCATTTATTTCCCAATGAATGAATGAAACCCTTTATTAAGAACCTGGTTATGATATCAGGCTGAAATGGTTCTTATCCATTGGGTACAAAATATATGATTTCAGGCTGTAGGTTCTTAATAAATGAAGGTTCTTATGTGCGGGTTTTTACTGTAGCTCACGAAAATGGAGGGGCATAACTGATGTTAGTGAGGTATATTTCCACATCTAAGTTAGCTATTCTGAAAATTGTTTGCATGCACTTGGAATTTACCTGGCATACTTATTACCTATTCCCCAGCTATGCAAAACAAATTCGTCATTGTCTCATACTGATCAAGTTGACCCCCACCCCTTCTGTATGTGCTTCATTTTAGTACTTCTCGTTGTTTGTAATTATGTGATGTCTTAAGGAAGCTTGCAACCGAATAATCGAATTCTTTCAGTTGTACCTTCGTCTTTTGATTATTTCATGTAATGGCCGCAGGGTAGACAGAGTATCTCGCTCCCTGTGGAATCGTCTCTGTACTATTATAGCGTAGTTTGTAGGTATTGTAATTAGTAAAATATTTGTTAGTTTTTGATAGAATAAAAAAAATCGATTTTGTAGTGTTGATGAATTTCGACCGGTTTTAGATCTGCCTGTTTTCATCAGATTCTTTTTTGCCAAATTCCAGTGTACATAGTACCCTGGGTACCAGAGCCTAAAAAATTTAGAAAAGGCTCTGGTACCCAGGGTATATAAATGAAAATATCGAAAAATAATAGGGATAAAGCCAGACCATTTAGCTACCAAACAAGGTTTGAATCAACGATTTCTGTTTATTACTCTTTTGTGCATAAAATGCTTTATTGGTTCCCTTTTTTTAGTCCCGGTATTATGCATCGATATTCTGTAAGCTATATCATTATTGACAAAGATCCATTTGTGACGTGGTTCAGGGACAGTCGGAGTATTACTGATTTGTTTTGAGGTTATTTCATTGTTTCTTCTCTTTTCCAAACCTCAGGCTGCACGAGTTGACGGAGGTAACAAAGCATTTAAATGCATGTGGCGAGGATGTGGAAGGGTGCTGACGTCACTTCATGGAATAATTCGACATGTCAAAATGGCGCATTTAGGGTAAGAAAATAATAGTTCTATTCTTGGCAAGAGAGAGATGTAAAAATTTGCATCAGGTATAATAATCTACTTTTGTCCATAGCTTTGCATGAAATTGAACGCACAAGCTAGAAATTTCCAATATCATAAATTCTTAGAAATTTTTACAAGGATTTAGAGCCTGAATAATGTTTTAGTTGTGACTTTAAGTGTCTTGACTTTATCCGAAAGTTCCACTTGCTAAAAATACAGGTCAATAGATTATTTTTAGAAATAGGGACATTTTATGACTTGTAGAATTTTTGCTGTCATTTTAGCCTTGCTTCTAAGTTTTCCCATGATGACCTTCTGTCCCGGGGGGTTTAAAGCAGAAATGATCTTTTTTTGGGTTGATATTTTATACTCCTGCCTGAGGACGCCTATCCTAATTATATCAGAGAAACCCCCTGGGCCTTCTGTGCCACTAAATTTTCATCACAGCGTGCGTTCATTTCTCCTATCGTTTGTTTATCCCGTAAACATGTTTACTATAGTGGACCGTGGCATTGTTTCTTCCCAGGAAAAGCTGAAACGAAAATAGTACTTGGCAAAGAATATACAATCCTACAATCATTAGGCCTACTTTTAGGTAGTCAACAAACATATCATTGTTTGAAAGTCGCAATCAGAGATGCTTGTGCTTGGCACGTGGTGCATTGCCTCTTTGCCAAAACCTAAGACAGAATTTTGATGACTTGGTAGATTAATCTAATTTGGCATTTATGCTATCCCTGTCTCCCTGTCTGTCTTTTCTGTCACATGTCGCTTTTAATTGAATTGGTTGGTATATGTTAAGCTGATGTTTAATTTCAAATGTACTAAATCAAATACCGTAAAAGTTCTATTTAGCCACACCCCTCTCCGATGAGCCCCCACTCTAATAATCCCCTCCTGTTGAAGCCCCAAAATTGTAAATAAACACCCTTATTTACCAAGCCCCCCCCCCCACTTGTATCAAATACCAGAGGTTACCACAGATTCTCCATTTATGTCGATTCCGCAAAATATGGGGTAAAAGAAGTAAAGAGAAATGAAAAGACATTATGGCCCTGCCATTCAACTCTGAGTTCCCCAAAATTAGGTTTCACAGTATTGCACTAAACATTTCATTACAAGGGGCTTTTATACTGTTTATTGGCAATAGTTTGCCCATCCCAACCATAAACTCCCCTGGGTTAAGCGTGTCTTACATAGACAGGGCACAGGAAGCCCAATCGCGTAATATGGCAGCCTAAGCTAATACTAGTAAATGAAAATAAAATTCATACCGTAAATGGCTGATTGTTATCTCTGTTATCTCTGTCTCGATTGTGTCTTTCTTCTTGTGCTCTTGTACCCCGAAATGATTGAAGCATTCTGCCACCATGGTAACAGAATTGATGTTGTTGCTGTTGTATTGAAATAACGACGCAACATTATAGGTTGAAGTGTGTATACATATAAGAAAGAACAAGGACTGAAGCTTTCTTACTTACATAAATCTAACAACAGTTTTATCCTCGCTCAATCTCGGTGAATTTTGCCTCAAACGCCCAGTTCTTTGCATGAAAATGTTCCCCAGCTTTTAAACTTCGTACTCAATGCATTTGTCTTCACTTTCCTCCCCGAAATGATTTAAAACAAACGCGAAACAAAACTTATCACTTTGACAGTTTGAAATCTTCTCAAGCTCCGTCCACCATCGTGGCCAGGATAAAAGGTGCCGACGTTCGAAATTCGTCAGATTCTCGACGAAAATTACGACGCTGACCCCCGGATCTCCAACGAACGTATTTGCTGCCAATAATCCTTGCTCACAAACATCCGGGGGATAAAACCTTGATTTGCTACGAGTTTTGTTCGAATTTCGAACGTCGGCGCTCTTTATCCTGGCCACGATGGTGAACGGAGCTTGAGCAGATTTCAAACTGTCAAAGTGATCAGTTTTGTTTCGCGTTTGTTTTAAATCATTTCGGGGAGGAAAGTGAAGACAAATGCATTGAGTACGAAGTTTAAAAGCTGGGGAACATTTTCATGCAAAGAACTGGGCGTTTGATGCAAAATTCACCGAGATTGAGCGAGGATAAAACTGTTGTTAGATTTATGTAAGTAAGAAAGCTTCAGTCCTTGTTCTTTCTTATATGTATACACACTTCAACCTATAATGTTGCGTCGTTATTTCAATACAACAGCAACAACATCAATTCTGTTACCATGGTGGCAGAATGCTTCAATCATTTCGGGGTACAAGAGCACAAGAAGAAAGACACAATCGAGACAGAGATAACCGAGACAACAATCAGCCATTTACGGTATGAATTTTATTTTCATTTACTAGTATTAGCTTAGGCCGCCATATTACGCGATTGGGCTTCCTGTGGACAGGGTAGCAAGATTTGGACGTTTTGGATCTTTGCTCAAGCTCATATCATAGCTAGCTAAGAATTCTGTATTTGGGCAAAGGTTTCATGAAATTTTCCCGTCTATCCAGGAAATCTTTATCTTATCTTATTTTAACTCATTACATCTTGTTTTAGGCCCAAAACAGATGACAACGTAGAATTCTACTTTAATGATCTATTCATTGATAACGAGGCTTCAGTTTCGTCGGATGATTCGTTGCTTAGCAGCGGTTACTCCGACGACGATGGGTTGATTGAATCGGAGGACGGTTTTGCTGCGAGGCTACGCATGTCTGTTAAGTTCGAAGGAGCATCAGAGTTGCCGAAAAATCAATCGAAAGAGGAAAATAATCGAAGAGAGGAGCGATCATTAAGACCTGAAAGAAGTGCGAGGTATATTGAATCATGTTTCTTGCAACAAGGACAGATTTTGTAACACAATTGCATGAGATGCTTTTGCTGACACCTGAATTCAAAGCAATTAGTGGCTGCAGACAAAGGAAATTCTCTCAACCAGAAATTCAAAACAAACAAAGCCGCAAAAGTTTCTCTGAAACCCAAGTAGCTAGCGCGCTCGTTGTGCATTCCAAACATTGTTCTTAAGAGCAAACTTGAGAATAAATCGAAAGAAGAAGGATATATCTAAACATCTACCTCGGGCATTTTATTTCTTTGGTTCAGAAGCTGAGCAGTAAGTGTTTTAATTACATGCAAAAAATAAAAGAATTAAATCGCCTTCCAATCGGCTTTTGAACAAACTAAATTAAATGCCCGAGGTAGATGTGTAGATATATCCTTCTTCTTCTTCTTTCGACATGTGCTCATGTTTGCTCTTAAAAAACAATTTCTGGAATGCACAATGAGCGAGCTAGCTACCTGAGTTTCAGAGAAACTTTTGCGGCTTTGCTTGTTTTGAATTTCTGGTTGAGAGAATTTCCTTTGTCTGCAATCGCTAATCGCTTTGAATTTCGGTGTCAATCAAAACCAACTCGTGCTATTGTCTTACCAAACCTGTCCTCGTTGTTTCTTGCTGCACATAATTTTGAAAGCTTTGTGAACGACACAAACATCTTTTCAGAAGGGTTTTGGCGTCATCTTCGAATTTTCTTTACGCTATTGAAAGGGTTGGCAGTGTTTTCTTATATCTAAACAACACTATGAACGAAATTTGAGCTATTACAAACATTTGGAAACATACGAAAATTTAGATGCATAGAAAGACCGCTCAGCTTCGAATTTTAAAGTACTTGACTCGAATTTTGTTTTATTTCAACAGGCAAAAAGTTGGCAAATGTAAAGAAAGAGTTCGTTCTTCGAGAGGCAAAGCAGCTTACGGCGTTTCAGAAACAGCTCGTAAATGTCGTAAAGTTTACGGCATGGAGAATCGACAAATGTGGTGCACCCAGTGTCGTTGGAAAAAAGCTTGTGTTCGATTTGGGAAATGATCGAAACGTTGGGGTGAAGGGTCAAGGGAAAGCTGGAAATAATACGAAACAATATGTTGTGGAGAATTTCGAGAAACTCGAGAAAGGTACTTTGGAAGTATGTGTATTTTTAAATACGTTCTCATTTCATACCTCCAGTTACTAGGCCCTTTGTAGAGGGCATTGAAAAGAAGGTGTGGTAATGGGTGCCAGGACAAACCTTCACAGTTTAGATTGACTGTATTGTTTGTTTTGGTTTTTCGTGGACCAAAGTGTTTGGGCACAGGAAGTCCATATTACAGTTCATTCAAAAATTTTTATTCAAAAAGTATTTTATTCAAAGAAATATTTTCCCTCTTTTCACAATATGGTGTGTTGTTTTTTTACCACTGTCCAACGTGTTATTTGTGAAATGAATACTTTTTCAAGAGAGCACAAGGAAACAAGGAAACAAGGAAGTGAAAAATTAAAACAGACCGTGTTTACTTTTCACTCTTTTTACTTCCTTGCTTAAAGGGGCTCCGTCGTCAAAATGTAGACAAAACG
Source organism: Aurelia aurita complex sp. Pacific (assembly GCA_004194395.1). NCBI lineage: Eukaryota > Metazoa > Cnidaria > Scyphozoa > Semaeostomeae > Ulmaridae > Aurelia > Aurelia aurita complex sp. Pacific. The sequence continues at coordinate 88,187 of REGL01000844.1, read as the reverse complement.
ATGATTTTTGCAGTTTTTTGAAAGGTGATATCACACAGGATTTTCGTATTTTTTTCAAAATGAAAGTTGCTGTTTGGGCATTAATCATTTTACTTCATTAAGGAACAAACCAAACATTCATATCTTTTACCATTGCTCGGATATAAGTGGATTTTTAACGGTCACTTTTTTGTGGCTTGGGTGAAGCCACCAAACAAACTGCAGAGAACAATGGATGAACAATGGATAATCCCCGACACGTGCGAGTTTACTGATTTGTTTACTGTTTGACGACGGAGCCCCTTTAAGAAAATAACACACAATATGGCGAGAAAGGGCTAAGAATATTTTTTGAGTAAAATACTTTTTGAATAAAACATGTTTGAATTAACTGTAATATGGGCTTCCTGTAGTTTGGGACACCACTAGTTGAGTCTAATATGCAGTTGGTTGAGGATGTTAGAATTGATTTGTTGTTTTAGTAGACATCATAAGATTCATATTCTTGCCCGTTTGAGAGTTCGTCCTAGTTTGATTTCTTAGGGGACTTCTATAGAGTATGTGCTGGTCGTAGGATTCCCCCTGTTCTTTGTTGGAAGAGGGAAAATAGGCGGTTTATGTGTAAAACTAGTTTTAGTGCGAGTCCCTAGACTCATTACGTTGAGTCCAAGTAAGCGAGTCCCCACTTTCACAACAAATTGAAATTCCAACTCAATATCTGCCAAAAGTGATGCTGTCAAAGGTAATGTCTGGCAACATCCCATAATTATGGCTTTTTCATGTATTTCTGTCTCGCCTCCTCTTCGCATCGAGGCTTGCTGTGCCGGGCACAGCACTTGTTACCTTGAGTAGAGGTATTGGCTATTCCAAATCAGATTGGGATTTCTGTGACAGCACAGAAAAGTGTTTTTTCGGCCATAGAGGGACAAATAAAGTAGTTGTTTCCCTGACATGTCAATTGATTTACCATATTTTCTGTAGTTCGCTGCCAGGAGGGGTGCTTATAAAATCCGTATCTTATCGGGGGCGTGCTATCATGTACTTAATCCAAGAAATATTTCCAGGAAAATCTCAATTTATCGAGCAAATGAGACTTTCTCGATCCCATAACTGTTCGTGGTACTTCAGACTCGTTTATCCCTCCCCTATTGCTGCGCAAGTAGTGAGATAAGAGATGTTCTATCGAAAGGGGTATACAAAGAAAAAACAAAAATGCTACGGCAACAATTTCACACAGTTTTCTGATTTGTTTCAAACGAAAAGTACGTTTCTTTTNAGGATTCCCCCTGTTCTTTGTTGGAAGAGGGAAAATAGGCGGTTTATGTGTAAAACTAGTTTTAGTGCGAGTCCCTAGACTCATTACGTTGAGTCCAAGTAAGCGAGTCCCCACTTTCACAACAAATTGAAATTCCAACTCAATATCTGCCAAAAGTGATGCTGTCAAAGGTAATGTCTGGCAACATCCCATAATTATGGCTTTTTCATGTATTTCTGTCTCGCCTCCTCTTCGCATCGAGGCTTGCTGTGCCGGGCACAGCACTTGTTACCTTGAGTAGAGGTATTGGCTATTCCAAATCAGATTGGGATTTCTGTGACAGCACAGAAAAGTGTTTTTTCGGCCATAGAGGGACAAATAAAGTAGTTGTTTCCCTGACATGTCAATTGATTTACCATATTTTCTGTAGTTCGCTGCCAGGAGGGGTGCTTATAAAATCCGTATCTTATCGGGGGCGTGCTATCATGTACTTAATCCAAGAAATATTTCCAGGAAAATCTCAATTTATCGAGCAAATGAGACTTTCTCGATCCCATAACTGTTCGTGGTACTTCAGACTCGTTTATCCCTCCCCTATTGCTGCGCAAGTAGTGAGATAAGAGATGTTCTATCGAAAGGGGTATACAAAGAAAAAACAAAAATGCTACGGCAACAATTTCACACAGTTTTCTGATTTGTTTCAAACGAAAAGTACGTTTCTTTTGAAGCAGGGAAAGCAGGGAAATAATATGTGGGCTTTATCTGTTTTCCCAGATGGAAATTTCTCCTTCCCCCTACAGTGTATGTATACAAAAGGTTGGTCTTGAATTTGGAGCGAGAAACAGCTATTTCGTGGGCTTTACCTGTGCTCCCAGATAGAAATTTACCTCACCCCCCCCCCATAGTGTATATATAGCATTATAGCAATATTTTTTGTACTATCAGTATTACACAAGAGATCAATACAATACGCAGTTGAATTATTACGCAATACAACGTTATATTAAATACGCAATGCATTGGTTTTCAGCCAAATCTCCATTTCATCATTAGTTAAAATAGAAGAAATTGAGCATGGATATTTTGTAGTTGATGTTTAAATGTGTTGATTATCGCTTTTTGCAGAACAATAAAATTCTGTAGTAGGCTAAGGTATCTTTGGGTTCCAATTGGGTGCGTTCTTGGTAGAATCGCACACGAGACCCTCGAAACGCCCAATAGAGGCCGTTAGGAACATGATTTTAGTTGGAGAAGCAGAGCTCTTGGAAAGGCCCTTTTAGAACTTAAAGTGCTTTCATAAACCATTTATACCATGAAAGCTCTGATTAACCCCGTCTCTATTAAATCTCCCTCTCTAATAGGTCCCTCCCTTCTAAGCCAACGTTTTCAATACGGCCTCCCTATCTATCAAGCCCTCCCCCTCATTTACACAGATGCCAGAGGATATGGTTGGGATCAAAGCTGTGTAGAATTTGTGTATTTGACTCGTAAAATTGCATTTTGATTCTGCAAAATATTAGCCTACGTGCAGTGGATAATGGATAATGGGTCTACTCGTAGGCTAACAAGATATCGGATAAAAGAACTAAATAGCTATCATTTATATACTCGTCTGAGAAGTCCTCCTGAAGTCCATCCTAAAATAATAATGGATATTCTCAAGAAACTCTTTACAAGGAAGTTCCAAACAGGCTTCCAATCCCGACCAACTTTTCTGCCTTACGCATTTCTCAGCAATGACTTGTACATGCTTCACCACGTATTATTCCTTTCAAAGGATCATTGGAGGATAAAAGTGTCATCTCCGAGAGCATCAAAATAATCTTCCGGGCAATCAAGTAAGGGCTGCATCTCGTCAGGTTAATTATGTTCATGATCATTCAGCCCTCTTGTTAAATTTCTGCCTATTAATGTTGATATAGATTGCATTATAGTAAACGTATTTAGCTTAGTATGAAATCAGTTTCAAAGAGGGATATATTGCAATAAAATATGCCATATAATCATCAAGTGTTTTTTTTTTTCAATTTTGTTGTCACTGGAGAAGAGAAGAACCTTTTTGGTCAAGAAATGGGGAATCTAAAAATCGGCCTATTTTTCTAAAAAAGCAGAGCTTATAGCCTTACTTTTCGGCCAACAATAGGGATTCCTAGAATGGGATAGTGTTTGCAAAAAGGTAAGGCTATAGCCTTACTTTTTGCCCAAAAATCGGTCTTTTCAAAATGGGCCTATTTTTGCAAAAAAGCAAAGGCTGTAGCCTTACTTTTTGCCCAAAAATCGGTCTTTTCAAAATGGGCCTATTTTTGCAAAAAAGCAAAGGCTATAGCCTTACTTTTTGCCCAAAAATCAGTAATTTCAAAATGGGCCTATTTTTGCAAAAAAGCAAAGGCTATAGCCTTACTTTTTGCCCAAAAATCAGTAATTTCAAAATGGGCCTATTTTTGCAAAAAAGCAAAGGCTATAGCCTTACTTTTTGCCCAAAAATCAGTAATTTCAAAATGGGCCTATTTTTGCAAAAAAGCAAAGGCTATAGCCTTACTTTTTGCCCAAAAATCAGTAATTTCAAAATGGGCCTATTTTTGCAAAAAAGCAAAGGCTATAGCCTTACTTTTTGCCCAAAAATCAGTAATTTCAAAATGGGCCTATTTTTGCAAAAAAGCAAAGGCTATAGCCTTACTTTTTGCCCAAAAATCAGTAATTTCAAAATGGGCCTATTTTTGCAAAAAAGCAAAGGCTATAGCCTTACTTTTTGCCCAAAAATCAGTAATTTCAAAATGGGCCTATTTTTGCAAAAAAGCAAAGGCTATAGCCTTACTTTTTGCCCAAAAATCAGTAATTTCAAAATGGGCCTATTTTTGCAAAAAAGCAAAGGCTATAGCCTTACTTTTTGCCCAAAAATCAGTAATTTCAAAATGGGCCTATTTTTGCAAAAAAGCAAAGGCTATAGCCTTACTTTTTGCCCAAAAATCAGTAATTTCAAAATGGGCCTATTTTTGCAAAAAAGCAAAGGCTATAGCCTTACTTTTTGCCCAAAAATCAGTAATTTCAAAATGGGCCTATTTTTGCAAAAAAGCAAAGGCTATAGCCTTACTTTTTGCCCAAAAATCAGTAATTTCAAAATGGGCCTATTTTTGCAAAAAAGCAAAGGCTATAGCCTTACTTTTTGCCCAAAAATCAGTAATTTCAAAATGGGCCTATTTTTGCAAAAAAGCAAAGGCTATAGCCTTACTTTTTGCCCAAAAATCAGTAATTTCAAAATGGGCCTATTTTTGCAAAAAAGCAAAGGCTATAGCCTTACTTTTTGCCCAAAAATCAGTAATTTCAAAATGGGCCTATTTTTGCAAAAAAGCAAAGGCTATAGCCTTACTTTTTGCCCAAAAATCAGTAATTTCAAAATGGGCCTATTTTTGCAAAAAAGCAAAGGCTATAGCCTTACTTTTTGCCCAAAAATCAGTAATTTCAAAATGGGCCTATTTTTGCAAAAAAGCAAAGGCTATAGCCTTACTTTTTGCCCAAAAATCAGTAATTTCAAAATGGGCCTATTTTTGCAAAAAAGCAAAGGCTATAGCCTTACTTTTTGCCCAAAAATCAGTAATTTCAAAATGGGCCTATTTTTGCAAAAAAGCAAAGGCTATAGCCTTACTTTTTGCCCAAAAATCAGTAATTTCAAAATGGGCCTATTTTTGCAAAAAAGCAAAGGCTATAGCCTTACTTTTTGCCCAAAAATCAGTAATTTCAAAATGGGCCTATTTTTGCAAAAAAGCAAAGGCTATAGCCTTACTTTTTGCCCAAAAATCAGTAATTTCAAAATGGGCCTATTTTTGCAAAAAAGCAAAGGCTATAGCCTTACTTTTTGCCCAAAAATCAGTAATTTCAAAATGGGCCTATTTTTGCAAAAAAGCAAAGGCTATAGCCTTACTTTTTGCCCAAAAATCAGTAATTTCAAAATGGGCCTATTTTTGCAAAAAAGCAAAGGCTATAGCCTTACTTTTTGCCCAAAAATCAGTAATTTCAAAATGGGCCTATTTTTGCAAAAAAGCAAAGGCTATAGCCTTACTTTTTGCCCAAAAATCAGTAATTTCAAAATGGGCCTATTTTTGCAAAAAAGCAAAGGCTATAGCCTTACTTTTTGCCCAAAAATCAGTAATTTCAAAATGGGCCTATTTTTGCAAAAAAGCAAAGGCTATAGCCTTACTTTTTGCCCAAAAATCAGTAATTTCAAAATGGGCCTATTTTTGCAAAAAAGCAAAGGCTATAGCCTTACTTTTTGCCCAAAAATCAGTAATTTCAAAATGGGCCTATTTTTGCAAAAAAGCAAAGGCTATAGCCTTACTTTTTGCCCAAAAATCAGTAATTTCAAAATGGGCCTATTTTTGCAAAAAAGCAAAGGCTATAGCCTTACTTTTTGCCCAAAAATCAGTAATTTCAAAATGGGCCTATTTTTGCAAAAAAGCAAAGGCTATAGCCTTACTTTTTGCCCAAAAATCGGTCTTTTCAAAATGGGCCTATTTTTGCAAAAAAGCAAAGGCTATAGCCTTACTTTTTGCCCAAAAATCGGTCTTTTCAAAATGGGCCTATTTTTGCAAAAAAGCAAAGGGAGCCTCATTCTTTGCCCAAAAATCGATGTTTCCAAATGGTGTTACAGCCCTTCATTTCAATATGAAATTGCACTTTACTTATTTATGTCAAATCATAAAATAATAGCCTTGATCTGAGACTGGAAAATTTGAACGGCAGGCCGGGAAACAATAACAACAACCGAAAAATAACGGCAAAACATTTTCTGATATAAACATATAATATGATACTGATGATACCAACAAGTATGTATTTGGATATATTTAAATGCATTCCCGTGGCAGTCACTTGAAACATCTTTGACAGAGTTATTATGTTCAAGTCTCGCTGGTAAATACAGTAGGAGACAAATACTGAAGTATTTGGGGTTGAGTGGGCAAAATGGGGCGAAACGAGTCACTTGATTTTTTACTTCTAAAACTGACGCAAAGTGCTCTTGATTGTAAACTTATAGCTTATCCGATGAATAAAATTGCCTTCGTAGAATGATAACGGGTGTCCTGATACCCAAGGATTCCTGTTCGACAAATCACCAAAACTTGATTACATCATCGATCTTCACATTCTTTGTTGGTAAGTAGATCAAAGATCAAATTATCTTCCCAAGTATACCTGATGTTATGATCGGTTTCAAAGTGACCAAATTTAGCTCTTTAAATAAAAAATCTCAAAATCATGCCCCTTGGGCAAGATTTAGGATGCTGCGCCAAGTTATAGCTCAGACAGGGACCTGGGAAGCATCTCAAACTTGGGGGGAGCATGACTAGACTCATTCCAATAAAGTCTCTTGCTTCGCTCCCCCTGCAGACTTGTCGTATCAACAACAACAACAACGGCGAAAGTTAGAGGGACTTACGTCATGAGTCTAGAGCATGACACCTCAAGGGCATTTTTGTCATATTGGCACTTCCTGAAATTAAGAAGGGCACTTCTTTGTTTATTGCAAAATCTTAAGGGGGGGCAAGTGCCCCCAATGCCCCCTGGTTCCTACGTTTCTGAGCTCAGACTAAGGTTTTCCACACTTAATTTTACACCCTTTAAAGTAATGAGAGCGAAAGCTTCATCATCTTCATGAAATCAATATGAATCATTGACCAAAGAGATGAAAATGCAAATTTTATGATAGGTTTCATGGTTGAATTTTGGTGATCTTTTTAAACGGGAGTACTTCTATTGGGACACTTGGTATGACAGGATCTATTCCCTTCTACCAAAGAACAATAACAGTAAAAGCCATGAATTCATAATACATCTATCTTGCCCAAATCAGACCCATTTTGCCCCCACCTTACCCAAATCTAAAAGGTTTTACAAATGGATAAAATCTGAAGTACGCTAAATGATTAATTACGATGTTTATAAAGTTAAAATTGTTTTCATGTACCTTTTCCAATCCTTACTACAACTATCAACAAGGACAGATTTTGCAAGGCAATGGCATGAGTTGCTTTTGTTGACACCTGAATTTAAAGCCAGCAAAGGAAATTCCAAGACTTATGACTATTCGTCCCTTGTTTCCCTGCGTTCTTTGATTTGCTGACATCACTTGGTCAATAAATTCCCTCAGCCAGTAAATCAAAACAAACAAAGCTGCAAAAGCTTCTACGAAAGCCTGGTAGCTAGCGCACTCGTTGTGCACCCCAGAAATTGTTTTTTAAGAGCAAACTATAGCATATATCGAAAGAAGAAGGATATATCTACACATCTACCTCGGGCATTTTATTTTTGGATTCAGAAGCTGGGCAGTAAGTGTTTTAATTACACCCAAACAAATAGGAGAATTCAATTGCCTCCCAATCGGCTTTTCCTTTGTCTCCGATAGCTAATCGCTTTGAATTGCTGTGTCAACCAAAAGCAACTCATGCTAGTGTATTACAAAATCTGTCCTTGTTACAATAATCAATAAGAATCAATTTTTATATTACAGTTATCCCTCACAAGACCAAGGAGAAGCAAATCCCTCCATTTTAATTTAATTAATTCATTTCATTTTAATTTCTTTAATAACTCCTCTCCGAGGAGCAAATCACTCCAAAAATAGCGTACCAGACTTTTGGATTTTAAAAATCTCATCGATTATCCAACAAATTTTCGAGACTTCTTCTGAGATGTTCAAAGATATTTGAGAATTTAAGACTTGCAAAATTTTCAAGATTTGAACGATTTAAAATTATCAAAGAATTATCGAACGATTTTTTTGAAACTTTGTATCATTTTTGGGGGAGACTCTTGGAACTTTTTTCAGATTTTCAAAGAGTTTAAAGTTCTTCGTTAAAATTCTAAATATTTACAAAGATTCTTGAAATTTAAAGATTTTAGAAATTTTAGAGATCTTTTCTGTAAATGAAAAATTATTCCTCTCATTCCAGACCCTTTTCATTCAACCATAGTAAATAGATTAACTATGATTCAACTCATAACCTTCGGTACGTTTTATTTTTGTTTCTCTCTTTTTCTTTGCACCAAACTAACTAACGAGAGGGGATTATGTTTCGTTCAGTTCTCACCCTGACCATTCCCCAAACACACACCCGCATATTTGCTCAAAAATGTTCCCGGCCTCCAGGCATTTGAATGTAAATTTTCCCTGGCCAAGGGACATTTGACAATACCAGGAGCTTTCGCATTATACAGCTACTGGGAATATAGCATGTTCTCAGGTGCCCGGCCCGGCCCCAGGTATTCCCCAAAAAATGTGTCCCTTTTAATTGATACCTGGGCTGCACGAGGGGTGGGGAGATTGTCAGGGTAGGAATTGAACAAGACACAACTAAATTCTTATCTTCTTTTTCCATTGTTTGAGGCTTCAACAACATGGCGTACGTAAAGAAATAAGAGACCTTTCTCGAACATAAATGATTCTTATTCATACCTGTCTCTAATTATCCTCTACACGAACTGGTAACACTTTTGTTTTGTAGGTGGCAGCCTCGTTTTGAACAAAACTGAGTCAGCTCTGAATTGAGTCCTTCGCAGTGGCATATATCCATAAATACGTTTGAAGAACTGCAAACATTTTGCTCTCTCCGTATAATGTGAATGATCGTTTGAAAGTGAGGTTGGACATCCGGGACATCTGAAAGTCCATCGTGACGTCACCTACAATGGAATAAAACATTTCAGTATATCTTGAAAGTATATCATATAAAACAGCACTATTTCTTGTGAGTGCATTGTGTTAATGAAAGGTACTACATACACTACGAATACCTAAGGCACTGCAAAGAGAAAAGATTTAGCTACGGGAGACAAGGTCAAGACGATTGATGGAATTTGAAGGCTGCTGGGTTATAACTAATTGGGAAGACAGTGCTGGGAAGACAGTGCTAGAAAGACTATTCCAGAGCACTCAGGTTCTAGGAATAAATGGGTTAAAATAAGAGATAGTTTGAGTTTTTGGAGGTGAACCACAGTATCTGTGATAGATGATTCAAGATCTGTTGGGACGACTTTATCTCTCAGAGGCTTTTTTTTATACATTCTGCTAAAAAATTTACAATACATATTTACTTAATTACTATACTTACAAGCTACTCTACTCTACTACAAGGACAAGACCACGGGGAGCAATAACTATGTCTCAGAGGCTCGGGCATGACGCTGCATATTGAACACTTCACCCTACAATGGGGAGGCATTAATGTGAGGGAAATTGCTCTTCGAAACGTAAATAGCATGGTTTGTCAAATGAATTGGAATGGTCGTATACATTAACATGGATTTGTCAAACCATTAATATTTTATCAAATACGAAATTGTCATGGAATAAAAATGTAATAATTTGAATAAATGAGAATAATATCTATCGTCGAACTTTTCATCCTCTGTTTTAAAATAAATAATACGGTTTGCCGCCAATACACCAATATCTACGACATGGCAATAACATTTGACATGATCTATTTCAAAGTTTTGCAAAAACTCCATGCCTATGCTATCGATAAAAGGCGTCAAAACTGACCTTACCTTTATAGGTGGCCTTCCAGTAACATGAGCAACAAGAAAGTTCAAAGCGATATCTTCACAATTCATGTACTCGTCCACCATATCCCGAATTGCATGTGGCATCAAATATGTGTACAGATAGGAGTAGTACTGCAAGAAAAAAACGGCAAAGGAAGGTCTTAATTCGTTTTAATTTGTAAAAAACAACATACCGAGTGTGCGAAAACAGTATCCATTTTCGGAAGGCCGCGATAAACTTTCCCTTTGGTTCGCGGATTGATGATTTAATCTTCAGTAAAATATTTCAATATAACAGAAGGATGAGGCAAGCAACAACAATCTTTTCGTATTTCTTCATTTTATTGATTTCATTGGGAGAATGATGCATAGAACATGAATTTATTGATTTTCGAGCATAAATTCTGACATGAATTTTAAATCTACGGCATATTTTTGCTTTATATTCACTAATTTTGAAGGCTCCAGCATTGAAACTGGAAAATAATTCCAAAATCTAGTCATTAAAAGAGCACATCAGTCTTTTCGTGCATGTTTCCGAAAATTGGGGTTGTTGTTGTTGTTGTTGTTGTTGATTTTGGCGTCGGGAAATTTTAGTTCCTCGCCCCCCTATGAATTCATGGCTGGTGTCGGGCCTGCTAATTGATTTAAAACATGTTTATTAATTTCGAAAATTTTTCAAAATACCTGACGATGTTTGTTCGATCTTTCGGCTGCCTATATCTCAACTTAGAAGCAAGAAGTTCTTTGCCTGAAATTAGCCTAAATCGATGTTTTTCGGTTAACGTAGTCCGTTTACAGACCAAGAATTTGTAACATATCACTTACAAAATGGAGAAGGGCAACAGTAAGGCCACTGTAATTGCATTACCATTACAATGAATTGAATCAAATTAGATGGCCCGTGAAAATGACCGCAAATAAAAGCAACTGAAAAGCTTTGCATGAGGAATTTTGCGTTATCGCAAATCTCACGGGGCATCAATTTGATACAGACGTAAACATCGTAAACTAAATCTTATTTTTCAACCACAAAATTGTCTTTTTTCATCAAAACCGGTTTCATTTACTTACACAAAACAATAGCTGTAAAATGGCTAGGGGTCATTAAAAGTCTAACATCAAATTTGAAATAAACCTTGAATAAACTAACCTTGTGGAAGAAAGCACCCCCAGTCAAAACCATTGATAGCTCGCATGAATAATTTGCATTGTAATTCAATCCTCCATCGGCACTCCACGAGTAAAATCTCCCTGGAAAACCAACGATTCTGTCCCTGTTTTCTCTCCAAACCCTTCAAAAAGAGAATTATCAAATGATAAATAAGTTCACTGAACGGTTAAAGGGAGTACAAAGACCAGAATGCTTTGTGCGAATTAAGCCACTTGCTCTGAAACAAAGTCTCAAAATCTAGGGCGTTCAATTTTCGCTTAAACAATTCAAAAATTCAATTTAAATTCTAAAGGCGAGAATAAAGGTAAGGAGATATACCTGAAGGCCAGTTCGATTTCATCATACCGCAAGTAAATATCATCATCCATTGAGAGAATTGCTTCTGTGTCAATCAAGTCATATGGTATGAATCTGTTATTTAGGCTGTTCTTATCTCCTTTTATCACCTGAAATACAAACAGATCCGCAATTAATTTCTATACCTTGTGCTCCCTAAATATTAAAGCAAAATATATTGTGCAACATTTCATTACAAAGCCAACATGTTCAATCAATTTTAGAATTTTTCCTGGCTGAAATCGATCACTCTGTTCAGATTTTACAAGGGAATTTCTCGAGAAAGTCGCTTCGAGAAACCTTCACAAACGTCCTAAAATCTCGACCAAATTTCCCTAATATTTCAACCTTACAGCAATGACTTTAACATGTGCAATCCTCTTGGGAGGATAAAAAGTCTTTCCCTCAATAGACCCTTTGCTTTTGCTATTCTGAAAAGAATCCAAATCGCACGATATTTTGCTATATTTTGTAGAATTTTCGAATGTGCACAATAGTGGTTGAAGTTCTAACGCCACTCGATCAAACCTCGATCCAGGCTCTTTTGTAGAATAGCTAAAAGGTCTATCATGGCAAACATATTCAGGTGGATTCCATCTTCCAAAGAGCACAAAATATATGTCAATACATGCGAGAGGTAAATGTCATATTTGTGAGGAAGGAAAACTAATGAAATTTTGATCGCCGTTTTCACTCATTTTGAAAGTTTTTAAAAAGGGTTGTCTGCAGAAAATCACACCCAAGTATGAACCCACACAGTAAGATAAGCATTTTGAGGGAAATTCAGCCCTCTGAAAATTCAGTATCAGTGTATCCGCCCAGGTGGCTTGAGGAGAGCCAAGCTTGCTCCCCTCCAAGCTCCCCTCAAAATGCTGGATGGGAGCTGTAGATAGCTCTCCTGGTCTGTTCAAAATAGTAAATTGCTCACCTTGAAATGTCTTTTTCCTTTTGTTTTCTACCATCTATTGAGGAATAGCTTGACAAAACATTACAAGGAGAGCTGTTTACTTACAATACAAGAAGAGCTTACAAGTAGAGCTTACAAGTAGAGTTTACAAGTAGAGCTTACAAGTAGAGTTACATTACAAGGAGAGCAGTAAACGGCTCTCCTGCCATCAGTCTTAAGGTTAAGCCTGGTGAATTCATATGCATTAAAAACAAAATGGCCAAGATACATACATGCAATGGAACACCAATATCAGGCCACTCTAGTTCACTTGATGGCATTATAGGATTATTCCAAATCACAATCACTTTATTGAGGTATTTCAAACCAGACAGTCTCTGCAATGACTCAACCAAGATCAGTTCTCTATTGTAAGTCAATATCACAATTGTGAAATGTTCAATAGCATAATCACCCCCTAGGGCATTCTTGAATTTAGACCCATCCCCACCCTCGCCAGCTCCTATTGGCATGTACTCATTTACATCCTCAAAGAATTGAACAGAAGGTGGCATCCCCACATTCTTTGGAATAAACTGCAGCAAATAATGTGCACCAGGGTATGAGTTCCACTGTTCATACAAACCAATACTCGTTGTTGTCCAATTGTAACTATAGGACCAAGACTTAATTGCCTCGCTGTCTAGTCTCCCAGTCTTCAAAGAAGTTGAGTTGTTAAACAGGGGTGTAGATTTGTAAGCAAGCAATGGCAATGGGGGCAACTTTATGTAACTCTGTACACCACTGAAAATTGTTCTCAGAATTGC
>REGL01000844.1:58994-71573 GCA_004194395.1 Aurelia aurita complex sp. Pacific | reverse complement strand
GCCTTCGGTCTCGATTGCCCTTACCCTCCTAGTCGCCCCCCTTGCCCTACCATCGCTCCGGCGTCCCTGCTTTCTGACGAATAGATTTCACAGCTCTGTGTGTGCTCAATCAAATCAAAATAAACAGGGAAAGAAAAAGATTATGATCGGCTATCTTGAAGGTGTGAAATCTATTCTTGAGGGTGTCAAATTGGTCAAAAACAAAACTGTGTCCTTTAATTTACGCAATTCACCCTTCCTTGGGGCGGGCGGGCGAGAGGGTGAGAGAGAGGAAGGGAATAATTGGGGCAGTCTCGTTTTCATCAATTTTCATCCACTTCAATTTCACATCTGTCCTTTTCATTCCAAACAAAATGGCGACTGCTTCCTCTTATTCGCGGAGACAAGAGGAGAATTCTGCTGCAAAAGCAGAAGAAACAGATCCCCAAGTTACGAAAGAAAGTGTCAAGTTTACAGCAGATAGTATTGGCCTAGAGAAATTGAACGATGATGCAGCGAATTACATCGCAGAAGAGCTGACATTCAGGCTGCAAGAACTTGTTCAGGAATCAATGAAATTTGTTCGGAATTCAAAGAGAAAGATCTTGCAGACACAAGACATTGACCATGCTTTGAAAGTTCAAAATGTTGAGCCACTTTATGGCTTTACTTCCCATGATTTTCTGCCTTTCAGATTTGCAAGTGGAGGGGGGAGGGAAGTGTTTTTTCATGAAGAGAAAGAAGTGGACTTGGAAGATCTCCTCAATCAGCCATTGCCTAAAATTCCTTGCCCTGTGACACTCAAAGCTCACTGGCTTGCAATAGATGGTATGCAGCCCAATATCCCAGAAAATCCACCCCCTATTGACAAGGATAAACAGTTGAAAGAGATTCTAGAACCTTCAGCAAAGTCTAAAAACATCAATGAGTTAGAACTAAGCATGGTGAATGCAAGTAACAAAGGTGATTCTACCAAAGACAAAGATTCCAAGATTTCAAAATCTGATAGTAAGAGCTCACTAAAAGACAGCGAGGACAAGAAATTTGGATCCCCGATGAAGCAAATGGACACAAAATTCAAACCCCTTATTACTCACGAGCTCTCTGTTGAGCAACAGCTGTACTACAAGGAGATAACAGAAGCCTGTGTGGGGTCTGTGGAACAGAAGCGTACAGAAGCACTTCAAAGCCTTGCTTCAGACCCTGGCTTATATCAGCTCCTTCCAAGATTTGCTACTTTCATATCAGAAGGAGTGAAAATAAATGTAGCTCAACATAACCTTGCCCTGCTCATCTATCTTCTAAGAATGATCAAAGCACTGATGGAAAACCCTAATTTGTATCTGGAGAAGTATTTACATGAGCTTGTTCCATCAATCATCACATGCATTGTCAGCAAGCAGCTTTGCCCAAAACCAGAAGTAGACAATCATTGGGCTCTCCGTGACTTTGCAGCCAGACTGATGGCCCAGTTATGCAGAGCATTCAGCTGCCCAACGAATAATATTCAATCACGCATTACAAAGACATTGTGTAAAGCACTGTATAATGAGAAAGCTGCATTAGCAACACATTATGGCGCTGTTGCAGGTCTGGTAGAGCTGGGGTTGGAGGTAATAATTTCATCATAGAGATAGTAGATAGCTTAAGTAATTCTTGTTTTTAACTGGCCTTGTATGTCCGTAATGTCTCGTTCAATTCCTACCCTGACCATCCCCCCCGGGACACCCCCGGGCATTTGCACACAAACATTTTCCGGCCCCCGAGCATTTGACCGTACATTTTTCCCCGGCCCCCGGGCATTTGAGTAGCATTTGGCAACAACAAGAGCTTTTGCTTATACAATGACTGGGAATATGGCATTTTTTCAGTGCCCGGTCCCTGGGCATTTGACCGTCAATTTTTCCCCGGCCCCTGGGCATTTGAGCAAGGAATTTTTGTTGACCCCCGGGATGCCCGGGGGGGATGGTCAGGGTAGGAATTGAACGAGACATAATGCAGACATGCCCCTTTCAGAAAACATCTCTGTTAGCCCAAACTTCTTCCTCCTGTTCCAGAAAACTAGTTAAATGAAAAAGTTTGCATAAATGCTTGTATAGGCCTTGTGAACATCAACATGACAAGAATTCTTTATGTTATGATAAGAGTTCTTGATTCATATAAAAGATTGCGAAGTTTTCTAAACAAAAATTCTTAAGGAGAAAAACCATGGTAATGTGTGCAAGACCTANGCCTTGTGAACATCAACATGACAAGAATTTGTTATGTTATGATAAGAGTTCTTGATTCATATAAAAGATTGCAAATTTTTCTAAACAAGAATTCTTAAGGAGGAAAACCATGGTAACGTGTGCAAGACCTATACTGTAACACAACTTTGTTGAATTTACTGAACAAATAACAAAAAATCTGACATTTTCCAAACTGAAAATAATGTGAAATTTAAATTTCGTCTCCAACTAATTTTTTGACAAAAGACTGCATTAGTCTGCATATAAAGCTTGGGTGTTGCGTCAGTAGTTTTTCTGTCATCGAAATATAAGCTTATGGAAATTCATATAAAAAATACTGTATTTTGCCCAACTGCAAGATCCTCTCTGAATTTTCCTAGCACCAAAAATAGACCCACATAGAGTTAAAATGATCATTCTAATTTCAGGTTGTAAAAGTATTAATCATTCCAAGACTGAGGATTGAAAACAGACTAATAACAGAAGCATTTGAATTAAACTCACCAGTAGAAAGATCTTCTGGAGAGCATTTGCAAAACCTGCTGATCAAACACTGTTCGCTAATTGCTGTTCGATTGAGAGGAATGCCAGACATCTTGGAGCAATACCAGCAAGATTATGGGATGCTTCTTGGTACAAGCATATACAAAAGGGTGCAGCAACTCAGGCAAGGTCTGTTAGCAAGTTCAAAGACACCAAATACTCCGACAACACCAACTGTAGGATCACAAGTTCCTGTTCATGGATGAGGATTTATTTTCAAGCACTCTGAAGGGACTTTGAGAAAACAGCACTTTTCGTAGCATTGCTCAAAACTTGACAAATCTGCAAAGTGAACCTCACTAAAGAAGGGCAATAAATTCTTGCAAGATGTAAATAGTTTTTGTGATGAACTCTTTAGTAATGTATCTAAGGCATTTATTCTTTACAGTACAGGCTTTGCATACATGCTAAGAATTCTTTGCAAGATGATAAACTGTACAGTTTTCTGAACAAGAAATCTTAGGCAGGAAACCTTGTTAAAGTGAATAACCTGAGTTATAAGATGAGATCTCATAGATTTATAAATAGCCTATTTAATTTGAGAATCCAGCGCATAGCGAATTAAAGCAATGCAAAGAAAACAATAGAGGGATTAGATGCTTCTTTTTCCTATTTATAAACAAGCGCTATATATCTCCGGTCATTCACTTTAATGTGTGCAAGGCCTGTACTTGTACTAGCTGTATGAATGTTGCAACAGTATTTGGACGGGACAAATGCAGTTCATAACTCTAGCATGGAATTACTTATGATATGTATTTTTCTCTCATTTTTACATTTCCTTTTTGTGGTTGTAATGTAAGGGATTTCCCGAAAGGATCAGTTGTTTTTGGCCAAAAGTCTACCAAAAGTCAGCAAAATACTTTATTACCCAAAGTGCTGGTATTTAAAGGGAGTACAAAGTCCAGCATGCCTTGCATGAACTCAGCGACTTGCTCTGCACAGCTTCCAGAATAACTGACTGTACGGAATTCACAAAAACAAAAGTAGACGATGGCAAAGGCTGCTGGTCTTTGTACTCCCTTTAAGTGGTTTCTATCAGGTGATTTCCAAAACTTGCAACTTCTTAAGAGAATTTACTGCACCGAAAGTTAATCGATCTATTTGTCAGTGCTAAAAAAACGAAGTAGCATTGTAGTTAGCCAAAATGCCCGCAGGAAGTTAGCAAAAGACTCAGATTTCTCAGGAAGGAAAACCCAAAGAAAGAGAGGAAAAGGAGGGAAAAGGGAGAACGTAAAGGAAGGGACAGGAAAAAGAGACAAAAGGGGAAATCAAGGAATTGAGACTGCGTTTGCACGATGCCGGCACATTTTGAACACGGTGAAAAATGTGACGGATGGGCCTCCCGTTCACACGAAAACGGCACATTTTTGCCGTCAAATTTTGAAAGCGGAAGATTTCCAAAAAAAAACCCTAACCGGCACATTTTGAAAACGGCATCGTGTGAACGCTAGCTCAAATTTTGCTACCGTCATATCTTTCACCGTTTTCAAAATGTGCTGGCATGATGTGAATGCAGTCTTAATTTAGGTGTACGTCAACTACAATTTTCAAAGGAATGTTCAGGTGGTGCTTTGCTTGCTACAAGGAAAGAAAAAAATATTTGTGGGCACTGCAGCTCGGACGGTTCCTAACCACAACCTCTCTTGTCAGCTGTTTCATATGCTACAAAACACTTTACAAAAAGCTTACTCTAAAAACTTACATAAAAAGTTCATCAATAGAGCCAAACGTTGTCTTCATTTATTATCCAGTGTTGATCTATGTTATGTGTGTATAAAATAATATATTTACTCCGTGTATAAAACATGAACATCCTACTGTACTGTTTCACTTACACAAGTCCAAAATTTACAACTTCAAGTTTCCTTCGCCCATCAGTCTTTTTGGCTTGGTCAACTTCCTCAGACTTTTTTCTCTGATTCTTTGCATTGGCTGTGGAGGTAATTGGAGGATCTGTCAAGAATTCTAAAACAGAATAGCTCTTGGCTATTCCACGGTTTATACAGTAAATTCAACCCATTCTCCTTTGATGGGCATAGCCTTGGCCAGCTTGGCACACGCCAAAGTAAAGTTGCACATGCATTAACTCTGTTTAAATCTTAACAGAGCATTGCCCGTTATTGGTAATGTTTAAGTTGTTGAAGGGAAATCGCGTAATCTTCTCTTTACAGCCAGAACAGGAAGACAGACAGGGTTCGATCCCACCAGTTCGAGAGTCATGATAAGGGGTCGCGGACTTAACTAGGTCTTCTCTACTTCTGCGGTCTCAGTGCTACGCTTGGCGCTTGAGACTCTATTGCTCATTTCTGATGTTTACTCCTTTGAACAATATCAAGCTTGCAAGCTTGCACTTTTTAAAATCATTCGTTGAGCGAAAGAATTGAATTCAAATCATAAAAGACAAGGAACATAAACTTGCACGAATTGACTTAGACGGACCGACATCCCTTCAAAACACTCATTGATCTTAAATACATGTTTGTGGCTTAACAGAATATAGTAAGATAGAAACCAAGCCTGCATTTTTAGTCGTGTTCATCGGCATAACAGAGAACACTTCTGTCTAAAATAAATTAATACATTAACAGAATAAATTATCACTCTAGATCCGAGGAATAAAGAGGAATTTAAAATACAGACTGCCAGACTCATATTTGAAATTAGTCAATCTGAAAGCTCAAATTCTGCCTTCATGAAACAAGGAATAACAATGCAGTATATGTCTTTAGTTTTATGGCAACCTGGTAGTACACTCACTCCATAAGGACCCTCAAGTTACGCTCATCTCATCTCATTGAGTTGAATTGTTTTTGCTGTTGTCGCTGCATTGAGGCGTTACCATTTCAGGTAAAAAACGAAACAATGAAATTCAATTGAGTCTAAATACATACCTGCTTTATTGGCTAACCGTCTGGCCATTTTATCATTAGATTCTGCGGACTGTCGCCTGTCTCCATCTTCTGACTGTGACCCCATTCCACTTTTTCTGCTATTACTGCTATTTCTGTTGTTTCTCTCCTGTTCCATACTTTGCTGAGTGTGATCGGCAATTGCTTCTCTCTGTTCTGTACTTTGGCGTCTGTTTTCAGTATTTTGGTGTGGTCGTTTATTGTGGTCCGGGTTATGATGATGTCCTCTGTGGTGTTGGTGTTGATCATGACTTTTATCAGCCGTTGGTTCATAAAGGAAACTTCCCTCTGGTCTCTTGTGAACATGGCCATGATAAGTCTGTCTATCGTACATGTCATGGACGTCAGGGGGAGCTTCATCTGAACTGTAATCAGGTCCTTCCAGTACGATATCTGTAAATGGATAGAGGGGATGGAATATGATGAAGAGATGGCAAGGGATCAAACATCGTAAAGCTAAAGATTGAAAATGACTCACTGCACATTTATAAAAAATCTTGATGAATGGCATTCTCGAAGAGAACTGGTGTCAGAAGCTCAACTTATTTTTAGCTACAATCAACTTTCATCAAGGCAGAAACCTATTTTATATATATTGAAGGAAGTCAATATATTACTACCATTTATCGACTATGATGACATTCATACCTGGATTTGCTTCTTGCATATGAATCTGTATGGCTCGTTGTTTGGATGCTTCTGCTAAAGGTTCGTTTCCCATGTCGCTGGCTAGGTAATGAATGTCCTACACAAGGATAGGAAGAAAATAAACATACAAAATATAGTAGCTTAAGTTAATTGTTATAGTATTACATACAGGTTTAAATTCGAAAAAACTATGATTTGCAAATACGACGAAACATGGAGACAAATTTACGAACCATGAACAGGTCTTTGGCACCAATATCAACTGCAAGCAGAAATGCTTTCTCGAATCTTTTGTGCCTGCAAAAGAGTAATGACTGTAATCAATATTAGAACAAAAAGTAATTGAAAATTAATTGTAAACGTTTTTCATGTTCGTGGCCCACTGAATAGAACATACAGTTTTTGACTCAGAATAATGGATTAAACAAATAACAACAAACTTTTTTCGGACAGATAAAAAGTCGAAAAGTAAAATGATTCAACAATTTTTGGAATGTGAAATGTCCAGTGATTGACATTTTTAAGCAATAGAGATAGCCCTTTTAGCTGTTCTAAAAAGAATCTAAATCGAACGATATTCTGAAACATTTGTGGAATTTTCGAATGTACGCAATAGTGATAGCAGCTCTTAACGCCACTCAATCGAACCTCTAGTGTAAACATTTAAAAAAATATTGATTGACCCAGGTTTATTTGTAGAATAGCTAAAGGTCTATTGGAGGGATATTTCGAACGAACAAGTTTAATTTCAGCTTAATTTCAAATCAAACCAATGTCTCGACATTTCAGCCATATTCATCAGTATTTCATACAAGATTGTTCAATCCTGGTTTTGTTTTCCTTTCTTCGAGGCTCTTACGCAAACTATCATCTCCAGTTACACTCTTTTTTTTATAAGAATACTATAAATTTTGTCCAGCCTCAATATTCTTAAGAAATTTTAGTTTTGAGCCTTAACATATTCTTAAAGTATTCTTATATTTTTCAAATCTGATATGGTTCTCTGTTATGAACATCACAAAACAGGCAACTGCTGAAAAAAGAGACACAAATATGCGAGCTGAGGCTGAGCAATATTCTTATGATATTCTTAACATTTGGATGATCCCGAGCCTGAATATTCTTATAAACAATATTCTTATAAAAAAAAGAGTGTATGACTCATGAATAACGATTATGTAAACATCACGAAATTACCTCAATAAATGGTGAAAGAATCTCCTTGCTAATCGGCTGATAGGATCACGAAACTGCTCCATCACATTATCAGATATCATCCGCGTAGGAGCATAAAAACTTCCCAAGGCATCTTCAATACATGCTACGGAAAGATCGAGAAGGCATCCTACAATAAAACTATTATGAAAAGACACATAGCTATCAGCACTGCCAGTTCCAAGCGGAAATTCTATGTTTCTTCCTTCTCATGTTTTTCGATGAAAAGAATGAGTTTATCTTGGCCTTGAAAAGACTGTGCCATTCGTAGGCTCACTCTGCTAGCATAGGTTCCAAATCTTTAAAAACGCTGGTGTAAAATTGAGTGACCTATTTCTTTGAACTGAATGACTTTAAAGAGACTTTTATAGCTATTTCTCTATAATTCTACCGCGCGAATTTTTTGAAATCTTCAATATTTTCAGAATTAGAGTGTTTTTCTTCTTTTTCAACAATTCGAAAAAAAATTTCAAAAACACTTAAAACCATCGTAATTTCTAAACTGTTTGACGCAACATGAAATAATTTTGAAGAGAACCATAGTTTATGAATGCCTACNTTCAAGCTTATTCAATCAGAAGAAATAGGTCATTGAATTTGACACCCACCTTTTTACGCCGAGATAAAGATTTGCAACCTATGCTCACTCTGCTATGCAAGCCTTGGCACAAAGTTTTGCCAATTAATTATGCAATTTTCCAGTTTTACAATCTGAAATGATTGAATCATATACTCTACTATGTTCACGTGTTTACCTTCTCGATCCAGAGTGAACGAAAGACGAAATAAGTAGTCCATGATAATCGTTAAACAAGTAAAACACGATTGGCCATTTGTATTCCAATTCATACTGTTCAGGAAATTTACAGCCTGAAAGACAAACGAAGAAACTTGTCAAGATCTAGATTCAAGCTAGCGATTTCCTGTTGCACAAGCAAAGACCCTTTATTTTAGACGGGGATACAAAAGGGACCTATCTAAAATCTGCACTTATGTCGATATGACTCGATGAAGTTTTAAGCAAGAAAAGAGGAAATGGCAGTCAGTCTGTAAACGGGTATAGTATTACCCCGCCAGTAAGAAAATCATTTTGTAAAACCACGCTGCTTGGTTTCTTATTAATATTATGTAAATGATATATTAAACTGTATTCGCCCAGTAACTTTTCTGGTGCTGCTTGTCCTTCGATAGTTTGAAGTGCTCTTTTCTTAGCACTACCAATTCTTAATTAACGCTATTTCATGTTCGCTTTCAGTCTCCAAATCATGACAATAAATATATCAAAAATTCAATAAAATAGTTATCTACTAACCTCTAATTCCTGTTGATTTTGAATATATTCAGAAACAATCTCAACTGGGCCTAGCCTGCCTTTGCTCAACATTCCCAACTCAATTCGAATAACAGCGAGGGGACCACTAAAAGAAAGAACAAATGTCAAAGAATTGAAAAGTTTATTGAAGCTAGAACGATTCCTTGAAAATCTTGCCACACAAAAGTTGAAATTATGTTTAGTTAAGAGACAGCATCACACTTACCGATCGAAAACAAGGAGAAGGTCATCATAACAACCAATAATTTCGGGTGCGAGACCAAGTCCAAAATCACATGCCCAACTCACTTTCTCCAATTTATTCATATTTCTACGGAATAGACAAATATTCATCGAAATTATTCAAGATACAAAATGCGATTTGAGACGAAAAAGTTCCATCCACTGCCTCAAGTAGCCATCTTAATATTGGGTTTGGCTGAGACAGATAATAAGACAACAATTGCTTAGAAGAATATTCATAGCGGGTGTCCTGAAAAAAGTTTGAGAAATCACCAAAATTTTATTATCAGACCGATCTTCAAAATTCTTTTTTTGGCGAGTAGATCAATAACCAAATTATTTATAAGACATAGCTACTCTTTTAATAGGTTAAAATGAGTGAATTTAGCTCTTTTTAAGGCTGCCTGGCTTTGAATCATACTGCAAACAGCCCTGATGATTACCAGACCAATTTCCTTTTGTAGATCGAGCGTCTAGTTTGATCATAAATGTCAGAAATAAACGCACAAACTATTATTGTAGACTGATTATATGTTCGTAGGTTATCGCTATTGATAGGCTGATGGACGCTATAACTACGACTCATGGACTTACGCTTCCAGAAACGGACATGGCCTAAATCACCTGCTATTTTTTCTTGAAACCACCGACCCTAAATCACCGCAAAAAGTGGTTTTCCTGAAGTGCTACACAGCAAAACAAACTATCAGTACTAAGGTGAATCTTTCTTCAAACTATTAAAGCAAAAAAATCCTACCCATAAGTGATATTTTGGTTGTTTGGGGACGCAAGAGATCTCGCAAATTCGCTCGTTACTTCGAGATTTTGATCGTTGGAGCAGTTCAGTCGAACGCGTTGTTCGAATTCGTTTGTTTGCCTTTGGCGGGAAGTTTAAATTGAAGAAGAATCAGCCAATCCCATCAAGTTATTTCAAGTCTTGCATCCTGATTGGTCCAGGAACAAATTTGTTCCTGGCGAGAATTTTTTTGCCGTTTTGAGAAGAGTTAGTCCATAAGGCCCTTGACTGGAGCGACAACAACAACATTAATTCACTTCAATTAGATGAGCGTAAGTTGAGGGTCCTTATGTAGTGAGGCTACTATTATTGTAGCCTTGAAGGATACTAAAAAATCCCAATAAAGTGGCTCTTAGTAACGATGTTGCTTCAAAGAGTATTGCCCAGAATGAGGTTTTTCAATGCGTTATTTCAAACCCTTCAAGTAACGAAAACAAATGTTTCATCATCCTTGAATATATTTTGATCATTACCAAAAGCGACCAAAAAGAACATATTATAATAGGTTTGATAACTGAATGTTGGCAATTTATCAAACAGGAGTGCTTGGGCATTGGGACACCCAATAAAAACTTGATAGATTTAGAAGTACTTACAGAAAGTAGTGTCCTAGTTTGCAGCATTTACTTGGTTGTCCATAATCTGATGAAAGTTGAAAAGCAATCGAAGCAAGGGCTATATCAAATATCTGAAATAAGAGTTAAGATGGTTCAAGAAAATAAACACGAAAGAGTATCTCCAATGATAATGAATCGTTTACAGGGGCTCCGTCGTCAAACAGTAAACAAATCCGAAAACTCGCACGTGTCAGGGATTATCCATTGTTCATCCATTGTTCTCTGCAGTTTGTTTGGTGGCTTCACCCAAGCCACAAAAAAGTGACCGTTAAAAATCCACTTATATCCGAGCAATCGTAGAAGATATGAATGTTTGGTTTGTTCCTCAGTGAAGTACAAGGATTAATGCCCAAACAGCAACTTTCATTTGGAAAAGAATACGAAAATCCTGTGCGATATCACCTTTCAAAGAAACTGCAAAAATCATCGTTTTGTTTACATTTTGACGACGGCGCCCCTTTAACAAAGTAACGTATTCTCTAAGAGATTTAGATTTAGCCAAGTAATTCGACAAAATCTCCGTGAAACAGTCGAAGTAAGGGCTTGATTACATGAGCAGGGCTGGTCCTGCTGTCTGAGCTGGATAATTTTTAGGTGAGATCCCTTTGTCACACCAGGAGACATGCAATAAATTTGCAACACGATCAGATGGTAAGAGGGTCAACTCTGACAGCTCGGATTCCATTTCTGCATAACAGGGCTGGCCCTATTCGAAGGGATAAAATAATGACATTTTCTCATGTAATCGCTTGCCAGGGCTGGAAATAGGGCTGGCCTCCTAAAGTTTTTAACTGCGCATGCACCAAGCCACCATATTGCGAAAATGTCGACTTTTCCCGCCAAAATTACTTCACAGCTCTGGTGTGAAATCATAGAAAGGTGAAATACTCCATGTAACCGCACCCTATATTTCATTCCTATTAGGCAGCCCTTTCAACAAAGCCAACCCTGCTCATGTAACCAGGCCCTCAAAGGGCTAAATAGCCACAATGAAAAATGTTATCTACTGTATGATTTTGACTGCTTGATTCATGAGGCTATTCATTTGAAATAAGCGAAGATATCTGAGCTCATGTAAAGCATTCAATCTTATATGGAAACTCCCAAAAAAATTGATATAGCATACAATACGGTACAGACCTTCTTGCCCATATTAACGTTGTTTTCCTGCCTTAGAATTCTTGAAAATCTGGAATTCTTTATCCTTGCTATTTCCTACAGTCATTCATACAACTCAAGAATTCTTTTGAGAATCCCTGTCATGTTGATGTGCGCTAGTCCTGTGCTCTTGCACGACAACTGCTAAGATTTATCGTTTTATCGAGAATAGCTGAACACGAGATGCACGAGATAGAGTTAGATGAGAATTGAGCTAAAAAGGGAAATACGCATTACAAGAAAGACTAAACTTAGCATTGACCAACCCACCTGGATATCTCCCTTTGAACTTGCAACGAGCACGACTGCATCTGTTGGATGCCATGAGATAATACTCGGTGACTAGAAATGGAAGAAGATCACATGATTGAAAATAAATCGATGACACAAATTAATCTAGAAATATATCCCCTATCTCTGAAATCATGATAAAAAATTTGAGGAATGAAGCCGACTGTTTTTGACAGAAACAAAGTTAATCACGCACTACTTCGCTTGATGTCACTGCTCTAGTCATACAAACAGAAATGGTCACAAAACCCTTCTGAGTCCCCATTGTGCAAAAAAAACATTTAAAAAAAATTGAAAACCAAGATTAGGAAGCACTCAGGATAAACTGAAATGAGAACAGTGTCTAACAAAACTTATTCTTAAAAACAACTCACGGACATATTGCGAGCTGGTTTTAAAACAGAACCAAAGAGGCCACGCACTATTCTATAATTTTATTGTCTGATCATGTATGGAGTACATCAAATACAATACAGTAGAAACCCGCATAAAAGAACCTGTTTTCATAAGAACCTTGAGGCTGAAATTAAATCTTTTAAATCCCCTAAATAAGAATCCCTACTAGGCTGAAACTGGGAAAGGTTCTTATATAATAGCTTTCATGTAAATTATTAAAATGACAAGAATTTTTAGG
>REGL01000844.1:43087-57289 GCA_004194395.1 Aurelia aurita complex sp. Pacific | reverse complement strand
TTTTTAAACAGGTATTCTTATACACTATTCACACTGGCAAGTTAAATCAGTTGAAGTTAATCAGGTTATGGTATGTTGCATTCTAATTGGTCAATCCAACAAGTCAAATGCATTTGATTGGTTAAAATTTAACATGGTTAAAAAAGCTGGTTTAACTGTGTCATTACAGACCCACAAATGTTCTCAAGAATTCTGAAGAGTTCTTAAGAATTCTTGAGCAGGAAAATAGTGTTAATGTGTGCAAGACCTGTACGTATATAAGAACCTTTTTAAGAACCTTACAGGCTGGAATTTAGAATAGCAGCCAGTTAATTAAGAACCTATTCAGGCTGCACAAAGAAAACCTAGGTTCTTTTATGCGGGTTTCTACTGTAAACAACATTTAGATTGCCCAAACCTGTCACGCAGATACCTCAAACCTCCGTCAAAATTTTTAAAAACTCACCAGAAAGTTTGCTTTGGTAGCTTGAGTGAGTTGACGATGATCATCATATAAAATCTGCCAGCAAAGGAACATGAATTAAACAACAATTTGCTTTGAATGTGAACTTGTGGAATGTTGAATGTGCCCCAAGTCTATTTCGTCAACTGTATTATCTGAAAGCGAACTTTTGTTGCCGAAATGGACTTGAGGCAATTCTACTTTGAATGCAACAGACTGTCGAAATAAAAAGGTTGGTCCCAGTCAAGGCTTACATAGCTAAAAATCTTTGCATCCTGTTAAGATTCTAATTTCTACGCGTTGTCAGTACAGGTGTCTTCATAGTCCTCCCTATACTTTTGTTGAAGCAGGCCAGGAACTGGCAGCATTGCTGGTGATGTGAGAATACTTGGGAATAATGCTTACGAATTTTCCAATCAAGTGAAAATAATTTGTGTTAACATTGATTCAAAAATCGACTTCCTTGAAAAATGAGTTAAATTCCCCAAGAATACTTGCGAATAATGCTTACGAATTCCCCAATAAAGTGAAAATGATTTGTGTTAACATTGATTCAAAAATCGACTTCCTTGAAAAATAAGTTAAATTCCCCAAGAATACTTGCGAATAATGCTTACGAATTCCCCAATAAAGTGAAAATGATTTGTGTTAACATTGATTCAAAAATCGACTTCCTTGAAAAATAAGTTAAATTCCCCAAGAATACTTGCGAATAATGCTTACGAATTCCCCAATAAAGTGAAAATAAATTGTGTTACCATTGATTCAAGGATCGACTTCCTTCAAAAATAAACTAAATGACTCCCAACATCTCTACGACATAATAAACTTCATTAATGAAGATAAATTTACTCACCAATGACCCGTCGTCACAAGCAAGTAACAGTTTATCTTCTCTGTGATTTCTGCCCTGTGCAGTCACGTTTCCTAGAAGTTCAAACACACAAATATTGAAACAAATTATACTTCTATACGACGTAATCTATCATCATTTACCTTGGAATGTTGAGAAAGTAGACAAAACGAAATGATTTACCTTTAACTTGTATTGGAATGGTGGAAACTTTTTGCACCTAGCAAGGAAACAAACAAAAAGTGGTATTAAGAACTTTAAGAAAGTTTTTGACTTTTAGGAAAATCTCAGTTGTAATCCCACAGAGCGTTGTGAGCATATTCAGTCTTGGTCCTTGCCTGACGCTCTCTCATTTGTATTCAGATTTGGCACAAGTAAAGGAAATTTGATAAACGGTCTGAGAAATGAAAATTTGATCATGAAAATTGCAAACTGTTATCATAGGCTAATTTTAGACTTAATTTCTCATTGACGCAGATAATTTCTGGTCAACATCAGGAGTTTGAAGTACCATGATTTAACCGTGCTTGATGAAGGGAAGCTACTATTTGTGAATTTCGTAGAAAGGAATACAATCAAGAATAACCAAATTAAAGAATGAACACTCGCCTTCTTCTGGTTGCATTCATAAATACAGCTTTTGAGAGTATACTTTCCACTGGATGATTGTGATGATTCAACTGATTGTAACTGATTCGCTTCATTGTAACTGAGAAGTGAACGGAAGCATTAGTAAATTGAATCAAATAACCAAACGCTAATTAAGTTTTCTCGATTTCAAACTCGGGAATGAAGAATCAGTGGGATCAATAATCAGTGATTACTGATCACTGGCTGACTGATTAATCAATGATTATTGAGCACTGGCTCATAAGAGGAATTTGAAATGGGAAAAAGAAGACTAGTATCTTAGCAATGGAGTTAACACTTAAATGAGGAAAAATTAGAGCTTTTATAATGAGGATGGAATTTAGGAGATAATTACTTCACTGTCTGATGTTCCAGCAAGGATTGCAAGGATGGAAAAACTTGAATGGTCCATTGGGAAGGAAGTTGTATTGTTCCAGCGAGGACTGATACATTAGCAAACAAAACATTCTGCGTGAAGAAATGCATGAAATATCACATGAAGTAGATATGCAGGATGAGTGGCCGAACGGCTTATACAGTTTCCGTCTGGTGCTCCGGATTGGTGACCTCGGAGGCTTGACCTCGCAACTCACCTCGCGTCCTTCGGAAGGGACGTTAAACTAGAGGGTCCCATGCCTGGATGCGGCATGCATAGTGGGCTTAAATTAGTTTTAAGTAGCTAAAATACTTCCTGTCCACTCAAAATAAATTATTGAAAAAGATGCATTTACCTGAACGAAATACCAATAGGATCTGAATCCGTATGCGTATGACATAACACATCCAATTGGGTACTAAATGGGATTGAAAAATAACGATTATTCAATATATTAAAGGTAATAACATTATTGAAATATCTCTTGAGCTAGCAGTCACAACTACGTTTAAACACCTGGAAGCTCCGAGCCTTGAAGGTCAATACAATAAATTTGCTCATGTACCTAGTTTACACTTTAAAATAAATATCAATAGACCTTTTTAGCTATTCTGAAAAGAATCAGAATCGAACGATATTTTGCCACATTTTGTAGAATATTCGAATGTGCACAATAGTGATAGAAGCTCTGAAGCCACTCAATCGAACCTCACGTATAAAAATGTATAAAAACAACGCTCGATCCAAGCTCTTTTGTAGAATAGCTAAAAGGTCTATTAGTGGAGAAATTTGATCAATGATCAAAGAACAAACTGCTGACCTACTGACGGCAAGAACAACAAGATTCATTCTGCCTAAATCTGCAGCCATCGGTGACCAAGGCCATGCAGCTTCACTTGAAGAAGGCCACCAAACACTGACCTGATAGAAAGATAGAGAATCCGTATCTGTATAATACTTAACTACCACTCATTAACGAGCATATACGCTAAGGGTATCGTTGTTGTGGATTACTGATTTCTACTGAGCGCACCTGTTCACGTGAAACGAGCTTTCTCAACCTTGAACATGAGCATAATTATACAAAATTTCGCTGAAAAATGAAGTTTGACGACTTGCAACAAGTTTGATTTCCATGTAGTTAGATTACAGCTTCAGGACAAAGCTAGGATATGGAGGAATTGCAAAACATTCCGCTAGTAGAAAGTGTTCAATACGAAATAAGTTTATACGAAATAAAGACATTGACTTTATAACCAAACCATGAGGAGCAATAAACATTGTTTAAAATTGCCATCAGCTTAGATTCAGGTTCGTTAAACGAAAGTTAAAAAGAACTGATTTCCTCCTTTTTTGGATACGACTTTTCATGGTGATAGCTAGAAAAGAAACCAAATTAAATTCTAAACATACCAAATCTCCTCTGCAATTTACAGATAGTTTTCGATTGATTGCCCTGCCAGAAGGGCCAGGTATATCCACCAAAAGCACCTAAGAAAAAATTATCCGAAGAAGGTTATGTGAATAAGTTATTTAACGGCTGTACCTGCGGTGACCAATCGTATTTCATCAGCGGAACCCTCAGCATTGAGGTCGCTGATTGTATATGTGGGGTGAGTAGACAGATAAATACGAAAAATACTTCAAAGACTGTCCAGCTAAAATATGGACACAGGGGTCATTTCTTGAATTCAAAATGGCTTTCCACTATAAAGTCTTACATCGTTCAGATCAAGCACAATCCTGGAAAGGAATTAGAAGATCTACAATGATCCTGTATTTACAAGTTTTGAAAATGCAAACCTTAGGTTCAAGAGCACTTAGTTTCTCTCCTTCCTTCTTCTCCGTTGGTCTCTTGCCAAAATAAACATATGCAATCTTTGATTTCTCCAGGAACGTGAAGACCATATACAGCTCATCGATTACAGCTAAAATAGAAAAACGAACATTTCAGCAAAACTCGACATTTGCACTGATGAAAAGACTGCAAAGATGTTAATATATCAAAAGTATTTATCTTACATCACCATCAAAACATTTTAAAACACAAAAGATTATATTCTGCTAGCNTGTCCAGCTAAAATATGGACACAGGGGTCATTTCTTGAATTCAAAATGGCTTTCCACTATAAAGTCTTACATCGTTCAGATCAAGCACAATCCTGGAAAGGAATTAGAAGATCCACAATGATTCTGTATTTACAAGTTTTGAAAATGCAAACCTTAGGTTCAAGAGCACTTAGTTTCTCTCCTTCCTTCTTTTCCGTTGGTCTTTTGCCAAAATAAACATATGCAATCTTTGATTTCTCCAGGAACGTGAAGACCATATACAGCTCATCGATTACAGCTAAAATGGAAGGACGAATATTTCATGAAAAGGCTGCACAGATGTGAAGATATTGAAACTATTTATCTTACATCACCATCAAAACATTTTAAAGTACAAAAAGATTACATTCTGCTAGCTGTGCCATTCAGAGCTAGCCTGCGTGCAGACTCTACTGATTCCCTAAAGAAAAGTGAGGTTCATCTGGTCCCTACTTACAATACGTTAACGAACAATTTAAGGTAGCTTCATACCAAATAATCAAGAACTCTAAATTGTTCAAAATGTATAAAAAAATAAAGAGTACATATTATATTTAGTGACATTTACTGATTCTGCATTCATTCTCGCTCTAATTGATCAAAGTGATAACATTTGAAGTTCAGCAAGGGCTGTGAGTTCTGCGGAGGGCCTATTCAGAAGACCTTCTAAATATGCCTTCTTTGATATTTTCTGAATGATTCTAACACTTAATAAAAACAGAACTTCCAAGCATTTCAAGATAAATTCTTTATTAGCATCACATCATTTGCACTTCGATAAAAGAAATTGTCAATGCAATATCATTTTTCTTTCCAGATCTAAAAATATGATAAAACGTTTGAAGATATAAAACCTCAAACTGTCCAAGACTCAGACTAACTTACCATTGTGAATATGATCAGAAATCTTGCCAACTAATGATTTGTCAATCAAAATCTTTTCAATATTAGCAAAATTTAAAGCTATGACGATCGAGACGATTGTTCCATTACTGAACAGCATCTAAGGATATTGAAAACAACGTTGAGCATAGCTGACAATAATCATTGACAAACTTGGTAAAGCTTGATATTAGATCTATTGTACAAGCTTTTTAATATCAGAAAAATTCTCACTATTCTCATGATTAATCAAGAATCCATTCTAATTCTTTTAAGAATCATCAAGAGTTGTGTAGCTTTTCTTATTGACTCTCATTAGAAGAGTTGTGAGAGAATTCTTAAACGTAAATTCTTACAAATGTAGTAAAAATATTTCCTAAGAATTCTCAGGATTTCTGACACAAGAAGGCATTATTAGCATACAGAAGCCCTGAATTGTATATCAAGCTTCAGAAATTAAGGGTATTTCTCAAGGTGATTTTAACGATCATCATTAGAACATAGTTAGAACTTTGTGTTACCTGAAGATGCCTTGTTGATTTCCACTTTACAGCAGCCACAGGCAATGTATCCANTGGAAAGGAATTAGAAGATCTACAATGATCCTGTATTTACAAGTTTTGAAAATGCAAACCTTAGGTTCAAGAGCACTTAGTTTCTCTCCTTCCTTCTTCTCCGTTGGTCTCTTGCCAAAATAAACATATGCAATCTTTGATTTCTCCAGGAACGTGAAGACCATATACAGCTCATCGATTACAGCTAAAATAGAAAAACGAACATTTCAGCAAAACTCGACATTTGCACTGATGAAAAGACTGCAAAGATGTTAATATATCAAAAGTATTTATCTTACATCACCATCAAAACATTTTAAAACACAAAAGATTATATTCTGCTAGCTGTGCCATTCAGAGCAGCAAAAGACACAAAGTCATCTGGTCCCTCCTTAAGATTACAATACGTTAACGAACAATTCAAGGTAGCTTCATACCAAATAATCAAGAACTCTAAATTGTTCAAAATGTATCAAATCAAAAATAAAGAGTACATATTATATTTAGTGACATTTACTGATTCTGCATTCATTCTCGCACTGACTGATCAAAGTGATAACATTTGAAATTGAGCAAGGTCTGCGAGTTGTGCGGAAAGACTATTCAGAAGACCTTCTAAATATGCCTTATTTGATATTTTCTGGATGATTCTAACACTTAAAAAACAGAAGCTCCCAGCATTTCAAGATAAATTCTTTATTAGCATAATATCATTTGCACATCGATAAACAAATTGGTCGATGCAATCATTTTCTTTCTGGATCTAAAAATATAATTAAACATTTGAAGATATAAAACCTCAAACTGTCCAAGACTCAGACTAACTTACCATTGTGAATATGATCAGAAATCTTGCCAACTAATGATTTGTCAATCAAAATCTTTTCAATATCAGCAAAATTTAAAGCTATGACGATCGAGACAATTGTTCCATTACTGAACAGCATCTAAGAATATTGAAAGCAACGTTGAGCATAGCTGACAATAATCATTGAAAGCTTGATATTAAATCTATGGTACAAGCTTTTTAATATCACAAAGATTCTCAACTATTCTCATATGATTAATCAAGAACCCATTCTAATTCTTTTAAGAATCATCAAGAGTTGTGTACC
The DNA here is from genome assembly GCA_004194395.1 of Aurelia aurita complex sp. Pacific. NCBI lineage: Eukaryota > Metazoa > Cnidaria > Scyphozoa > Semaeostomeae > Ulmaridae > Aurelia > Aurelia aurita complex sp. Pacific. Next base: position 50,349 of record REGL01000844.1, on the reverse strand, counting down.
TTTTCTTATTGACTCTCGTTATAAAAGTTGTGAGACATTTCTTAGAAATAAATTCTTACAAATGTAGTAAAAATATTTCCTAAGAATTCTCAAGGATTTTGACACAAGAAGGCATTGTTAGCATACAGAGGCCCTGAATTGTATATCAAGCTTCAGAAATTAAGGGTATTTCTCATGGTGATTTTAATGATCATTATTAGAACATAGCTAGAATTTTGTGTTACCTGAAGATGCCTCGTTGATTTCCACTTTACAGCAGCCACAGGCAATGTATCCATCAATTCCTGNGATATTAAATCTATGGTACAAGCTTTTTAATATCACAAAGATTCTCAACTATTCTCATATGATTAATCAAGAACCCATTCTAATTCTTTTAAGAATCATCAAGAGTTGTGTACCTTTTCTTATTGACTCTCGTTATAAAAGTTGTGAGACATTTCTTAGAAATAAATTCTTACAAATGTAGTAAAAATATTTCCTAAGAATTCTCAAGGATTTTGACACAAGAAGGCATTGTTAGCATACAGAGGCCCTGAATTGTATATCAAGCTTCAGAAATTAAGGGTATTTCTCATGGTGATTTTAATGATCATTATTAGAACATAGCTAGAATTTTGTGTTACCTGAAGATGCCTCGTTGATTTCCACTTTACAGCAGCCACAGGCAATGTATCCATCAATTCCTGAACATGGAATAAATAATTGTGTTATGATTAAGTTAAGAAGAAACTTCAAATAAAGACTAAAAAACATTGAACACTACAATAACTTTCAATTTTTCATTGTAGCAGTGGTAAACATAACAAGCCAAATATTCATCTGTTAGTTTCAGGTCTAAATATAAAATAAAACTTTACCTCAAAATCATGAAGATTGTCCTTTAGTTTTTCTGGTCTTTTGTTTGGCAACACCCAATTAATTCCTCTACCTGATTGCCAAATAAGAAAATTCCAATTAATTTTGTTTATTAAACGTCCTGTAAAATATTTGCAGGAGTGGAGAAGGTTGAAAATTACATATCAGGTATCTGTAAACAGGATCATAACAGAAATGACAAAAATATTTCAAAATATGTGTTTGTTGAAGTGGCAAATTTTCCATGGATCTTGTGCCTTGCATCCATTTAACTTGCATAATAAATAGTTCTTACAGTAGTACAGGTCTTGTGCACAATTGTAGTCCTGCCTAAAGATTCTCGTTTGAAATAAAATACAGTCTTTCATATGGCTCAAGAATTCTTATCATAACATAAAGAATTCTATTTATGTTAAAGACACACTGTTTTGGCGCTGATTGGGTGAATATGGCAATAAAAATAATAGAATGAGACAAGCTTCAGTAATTACTCTGTATATTGAAATTCATGAAGGCGATATCGATCTGACTCCCTTTATTCTCAAAACAAAGTATGATCCAAGAGTATAAAGGCTTGGTAATTATTCAGAGACCAGGTTCTTTGTTATGATTTCAACATTACAACTAACCAATCACAGCAATGACAGAGTGCCGTTTATGTGTCCAAGACCTGCACTGTAAATAGAAGATTTTTCATCATTTTGATTGGAAATACAGCTTTCTCCTAAATGGAAGAAAATCTCTTTTCAAAGCATGTTTGAAAGAAGGAAACACTTGTTACCAACTCACCTTCAACCCATTGTCTCTTGCTTTCTTTGACCAGATCATCTCCAGGACTTCCTATCAAGAAAGAAAGAAGTTATTGGTGATATTTTGTCGATGATAGCATCAAGTACAGAACTGAGAATTCTTAAACAGTCAAAAAGAGTTTACACATCTGACAGGCTGTGAAATAAAAAGTATGTGGTTGATACTCAAAACAAAAATTTCCATCTATCAATCAAAGGTTAACTTAGAAAAGAAAATTTTGCTTGGTAAATCACTAATCTTTAAGGCCCAAAAATTAGAAAATTGCTGGGAAAGGGGTTTGTGTGGGAATAGATGATTACGCTAAAGATGGCGGTGAGGAACTTTTATCAAGATGCACTGCCTTCTTTAGTCCAATTCCTATAGAATCGTTAAAAGTTCCGTTATTCGAGCGCAATGCATCTTGGTAAAAAGTTCCTCGCCGCCATAATTAGAGTAATGGTCTATTGAGAATTCCACATTCCATTCTGGCCCATGATTTATTTGGCATTTAAATTGAAATTAAATTGAATAGTCAGTTTCAGAAATAGAATGTTGATTTCATTAGCATACAGGCATTTTTCTAATTTTTGGGTCTTAAAGATGAGTGACTTTGTGAAACAAATTTTTTCATCTAAGTTAACCCTTGTCTGACAGATTAACGTCTTAGTTTTGAATGTCAGCCACATAGTTTTTATTCCACAGCCCACCCAGCGTGCAAACTTTTTTGACTCTCCCAGTAGTCATGTTTGTCAATGTAAAATTCCTCAGAAAACTGTATTTTCTATCTGATTGCAAGTGATCAGGTGACATAGCAGAAAAGAATTCTTGGATGCTACACCAATGATGAACTTCTCTTACCTGTAGCTTTTTCATGGTAAATTTGAACTCCTGGATGGTTTTTTCCTGAAAAAAAAGAGAAAATTATGTAAAGAGGCTGGTGGCAACCAAAAGTATATCCTCCTGTCACTTACATATATGCAGCATATAACATCACAAATATATTGATCACTTTTCATGAGCAATTCTAGCAGTTTACTCATATACGCATATGAAAATGGGAAGACAAAACCTGTGGGATCTCTGATAACAACTAAATTTACTACCAAAATCATTGGCTTTAACTGGAGAGTGTTTGGAAAAGGCTATTTTTACAAATTTTCCAATTTGGAGGGAGGCTGCAGCCCTCCCAGCCCCCCTGGTCAGTCTGCAGAGTATGGCAGTTCTCGACAAGATCTCGCGCGTGCAGACCAAGGAAGCAGTGGCGTGCTCATCTGCAAGGTATTCAATTCCTTTGTTTGCTCGCGTGCAAGGTTTTGATTCCTTTGTTTTCAAAGTAATGAACATAAGATCTCGTTCACAATCGGCGTGCACGCAAAATTTTTGGAAAAAATCTCGTGTGTGCAGCTGCCACACTCTGCAGACTGGCCCCCTGGTTCATATGTATGCTTATGATTTTACTGGACCAGGAGGTGTGATCCAGTTTGAATAAAAAAATGAACTACAGCTCTAATGAGCCAAACTTGGCAAAATTCCTTAAATTTTTGCTGTGTTGAAATTTTTCAGGTAATGCTTTGTATACTTTACAACTTTGAGCTATGCTATGCACCCAGTATGGAAAGTAGGGCAATTTTCGCCAAGACCTCGGGTGTGCAAGAAGGGTCCTCTATTGTTTTTTTTTTAATACCTTATTGTTTTTCTTGGGTGTGCAAGTGCCACATTTTCCATACAGGCTATGCACAAGCACAAGGGGACAAGTGTGCATTTGAGCACTTGAGCTTTTCAAGTCTTTCTTACCCAGTTGTGACAACAACTTTCTCAAGGACCAAACGTGGAAGTTTCCATATAGAGCTGCAGTCATCTTCTTCAGGTCTTGAGGTGCCAATTTGACAATGCCATTACTCTTTACTTCTTTCAAAACAAAATCTAAATCTGATCTTCCTTCTCCAAAAAAAAAAACAAATCAAGATGAAGATCTCGTTATGAAACGGAGGCCCCTTGAATAAGAGGCTTCATGATAATATGCGATTCTATTTTCAGATCGAGGTTTTCGGTAATGTCGGATTCTACTTTCTTTTCTTCCTTGCAGCGGCTCACGTGGGCAATTAAATGGCCTAAAACGTTGGTGTGTCGTTTTTGGAAAGTTTAGCAGTCCAGTTTAGCGCTGCAATGGAAGAAAATAACGCAAGGAACATTGCAGTACAGAAATGCATTGAAACACTGCAAAGAGCAAGAACAGACAACGAGAAATTTGCAGCATTGCTGTTGATAGCAAATGCAGAGAAAATTTACAAGTTCAGTGCAGAAGAAAGAAAGCTCGTTTATGGTTCCATTGAGTTCAAATTTGTTTGGAGGCTATTGAATAGCAAGAAAGATCCTGAGGGATGTGAAAAAGGAATGTTGTTGTCCATTGGCCTGACAATATTCTCTTGTATGGTCAAAGAAATGGCTGTTCTGGACCAAACAGAAAACATTGAAGCAGCAAAATGTATTGGAAGACTTCTAGAAATTATCAATGCAAGTCACCCAAAAAAAAGACACGATGGAAATTCTGAAGAATCTGTAGAGAAAGAGATGGTGGACAACTGTTTTCAAATTCTTAACGTTTTTGCTAAAGATCTCCCATCCAGTGAGCGCATTTTAGAAATGGGAATGAGATGCTTCTTAGAGGCAACTAAAGGAGAAAAAGTTACTGAAATTGGTATTCAATCAGCTATGTTAGTGTGCCAATGTTTGAATACAAGAAAAACAAATAAAAATGAAGAATTGAAAGACTATGCAGATAGTTTGAAGTTATTCATAAACAACCTGTCTCATCCATTTGCTGTGGCTCAGAATGAAGAGAAATTCACCCTTCTTGAGATATTGGTGAACATGATTGGTAATATAAAAGAGAACAAGATGCTTAACACCTCAGAACAAAGTCAAATACCATCCTCAAAATACTTGCAGAAAATGCGAACAGGATTGATGGACATCTTGCAGTCAAAAGTGAATGAAAAATACAGGCACTTAGCTTTAAAACTTTCAGCTGAGATGATTGAAGTTTATGGGCTGGAATGGACATATTTTGAATATGAAGATGAGCAAGAGAAATATAGCAAGAAATTCTTGTTGCTGCTGATGTCCTTGGTTTCAGTTGAGATTAACATGTTCTTCTATGACAGGAAAGAGGATTGCAATATCCTAAGCACCCTGTTTAGTATCACTGAAAATGTGATTGAAGCGATGAGTGATTTTGGAGATAGAACTTCATCAAAGACCGATCTAACCTCAGAGATCATATCAAAACTTCTTCATACGATCAATAATGTGGTAACGGTCATCATAGCTTATCTGGATGACTTCAAAGATTCTGGTGACGTTGAGGGTGCTTGTATGAATGTCAAGATCATTGCGTGCATGAGATTACTGTGTGCTTACATGTCTGAGGAAACATCAGCAATGAGGAAAGAGATCTTAAAACTGGAGCCATTCTTGTTGAAACTTGCAAAAGCTTCTTACACAGTAAATAAGAAAGGTAATAAGCATTTCTTGAAAAAAGAAAAAAATCTTGAAAATAAATGTTAGGTCACAGAATTTCTTTATCTCTGGTGAGGTCATGTCTGATTGTTTCAGAGATCAAACTGGATATATGCATGTTTTTTATTTGATTTTATTAGCAAATTATAAGGTTTGTTCTTATTCTTTGGTCAGTTCGTGTGTTTATTGTTTTATTTGTCTTCTTTTTCTAGATTTCAGAAAGATATTGCTTTGGAATACCGGATTGATTTACTTGATAAAACATTTTTTACTTGCAGATATGCTTGAAAGAATAGCAGCTCAAGATGAAAGTGCTGAAGAGAATTCTCCAAACATTTTCAACTTTCTACTTCCTGTCCTCTGTCATTGGTCAGCTGATGATAAAACAAGAAAAGTTCTATTAGATGAAGAAATACATGTCACCCTTTGGGAATACCTTGAAAAACTTCTCTGTTGTCATGCAACAAAGTCTATTGTCTATCAATCACTAGAGACTGTCTTTGGTATCTTTTTGAATATTGCAATAACTGAAGCTGAACTAGCAGCAGATTCTAGCAGTGTATTTGCAGAAATCCTTGTGTTGCTGATGACAAAGTTAAATCAGTTTTCATCAATGCCTGCTAACGTTGTTATGAACATGGTAACACTTAGTTTGATATTAGCAAGAGCTCAAGTGAAAATACATCAGAAGAACAAAGAAGGTATTGAAAGATTCTTTCAAATCATTTTGAAGATGCTGTGCGATTCTTGTCCTTATTTACAACAAGAAAACACATCAACGAAGCAGATAAATTGGTCAGATATATCAGAATTGTGGCTGATAGCGATGGATAACACGATTGCATGTATTGATTTATATCCAGGACTTTCAGAAGTATTAAAAACTCACTCTGCATTTCAAGCAATGGTCAAGTTCCTTGAAAGAAAGAAAGTTATAAAAACTGATGATTTCAAATCTGTTAGTTTGATTGCAACTAATTTTGTCAAGAAAGTTATGTAAGCACTGTGGGGATAAATGAGCCAGTTCCCATTGAAAGCATTTTGTATTTCTCAACAAAACAAAACTGATGATCAGTACATCTTTAATGCCCCTTTCCTTTGTGATGTATTTCTGACATTTGTTGCAAATGAATATAGAAATAGGTTAAGTACAACTTGGGTGTCATTCCCAGAAAGCTAGAATAACTTGTGTGGATTAAAAAGCTTCCTTGCATGGAAATTTTAGAGTATATCTTCCCCTTGCGTTAATTTGGCATCCTAGGATGTCCATAAAATTATAATTTTCCTGCTGCAATACAAAACAGCCCTACTTTACAAATTTTGATACCTATTAGTTACTTGCTCTTAAATCTACCAAAGATCACAGAGTAAACATGACGAAAAAGTTCAATTTAAAAGACTTCATTACTGTAAAATAAACTACAAAGTTACGAATATCAAAATTACGTTTGGTCTTACATCAAAACGAAAAAATTAACATCAATCTGTTGTATTTAAGATGAAAAAACTCCTGCTAGGAAATAATAATCTTCCCACATTCTCATCCCAGTTTCGTAAACACAAAATCCTTGAAGCTAAATGTTTTATTATTCAAGGAAAAGTTACAGGATATTCCAAGATTTTCGACAGCTATGATAATTTCACTGTCAAGGTACTACTCTGTTGTTTGAAAATCTACAGATGAATGCTTATCGACAAGAGCACACAATGTACAGTTGCTTCATAACATAGGTTTGTCAAAATGAGTTTGATGTACAGGATGAGAAAGATGTTAGTTTACTGTTTACAATATTTGAAGTGTCCAAAAATTGTTGATAAGTAAAACATAAGATCCTTTTGGATGATTACAAAGTACGACCTGAGCTAAGCAAGCATAAGAAAACTGAATATTGATTTCTCCATAAGCCCAAATGATCATTGATGCTGCTACAGTCAGAGAGATGAGTGTTGCTGCTAAATTCGCCTTCAATAGAAAATCAAGCGCCTTGTATAAGGACAAGAATCGTTTGAAAGCAATGTTTTGATCTTTATGTCAAACGAGGATGATACGCAAAAAATCAAAAGTCATTACCCCCAGTTTGCTTAGTTCGTGCATG
>REGL01000844.1:28530-41713 GCA_004194395.1 Aurelia aurita complex sp. Pacific | reverse complement strand
CTGCACCTTTCCTCTCAACTTCACCTGCGACGTTTGCATCCGTAGCTGTGTAGGAGGAGGGTCCTTCTACCTTCGGTGATGCTGCGAATGCTAGCCTCTGTGCAGGCCGCCGGTTACATCATCCTCTAAACTTGACTTATTTGCATAATGAATACTATCAATAAGTGGCTAATGATGCGTTCGTTCTAGAAAACGATTGTTTTAACATAATTAAGCTGCTAATGATGTCAAGAACGTGCCAATTCTGGGTAAATTTGTTGTTGTGCCAGGGTAAACATCATGGTGATTTATCCATCTTATGGTGTCAAATCTGTCTAACATGAAATAAGCCGACGTCAAATTTTGCTATAGGATCGCGGGAAACTTCTGTCTTGTATGCGCTTTCTGTGCGCTTTCTTTATTCCAGTGCCAATTAGCAGAGATAAAACGTTAATCAATTGCTTTAACGAGCGTGACGGACTTTCTTTCTTTCTTTCTTTCTTTCTTACTTTCTTTCTTTCTGACTGACCTGGAGCCCCCTCTTAGATTACAAAGTTGGACTTTGTAATCAAAAATGAAGCATCAAATTAAGCGAGGCCCAGGGAAGCGCTCAAACACTGGCGTTTGAATTCATGTAGTTACAAGGAAGTGACTGTTAACTCAAGATAAAAAAATTAGTGCAAAAAAATCAACCAGGGAGGGTAGTTTGTATAATTTCTGCTGGTGTCGCTAAAAAAGTTGGTAAGGTTCGCATTGAACAAAGCTAAGTTTAGTACAACAGGAATACTATCTTCTGGTGTGAATTTTCTATATACTTTTTGGATAGATGAGGAATGCTAATCATAAAGATATGAATTTTCGACAAAGACCCGAAACCCAAAAAAAGGGAACTGATAAAATCTGTTACACATAATAGAGCAATCGACCGAAATAAATAATTTTGCAAGCTTGTCCCGGACTAAAAAAAAAGAGACTTGTAGCAAGTCCAAGTTCGCCCTTGCTCTTGGGAATAGGCACGTCAAATCGAAATTCCCCTGCTACTATGATTTGATGATTTTCGACAGGTTTTAGAGCTGCCTGTTTTCATTAAATACTCATTTTTTGCTGGTTTGCATTGTCGATAAAAATAGGGAAAAAAGTAATTACTATGTAGCTGACAAAGCAGAAACTGCGCACGTATGCACGAAAGGCCGTAACTTTGAGCCCCCTACAGAGGTGGAAAAAGTGCACGAAGCCGCTTCGCAGGAAGCTTGTTTGTCTGGAACGAAGAAGGGGGAGGAAAAAGAGAAAGCGGAACAGAAAGAAGGAAAAGAGAGGAAACGATGAAGGATGGACAAACCAGAGAAAAAGAAGATAGAGGAAGAACGAAGGATGGAATGAAGAAAGTATGAAACAGAAAGCAAAGACTGAAATATAAAGGGGATCGGAAGGAAAGAGGAAAGCAATATTTTGATTATGCTCTTTGCATTTACGGTTGTGTGATCCAAGGAAGCTATCAAGATTAATTCCAGTTCCTTGTAGATAATCATCTACACTGTACACAATATTGCAATTATTATCAAAAAATTGTTGATGAAAAAATGGGAGGAAGAATTTTAGAATAGCGTTGCTTCGCAGGGAGGCAGATATTTTTTCCACCACTGGCCCCTTAGCTCTCCGCAACAGATCCCGAAACAAGGCAACACTCAATATTATCTTCCTTAAACTCTAGACTTATTGCTTCAAAAGCTTATGTATCCAAGCACTTTCTTAAATCAGACTGCTCGATAATGTCATTTTACGCAGTTACTGCTCTGTCTATGTAGCCTAGTCATTTAGCCACACAACAACGTTTAAATCACTCAGTTTGGTCGATTACTCTATACTCTGTGTAACATATCGTCTCGGTTCATTTTTATTCGCGCACGCGGTATTTACGTTATCAGCAATCAACTCAAGTCTGGAATTGATTAGAAATTATTAGCTGATATCAAATTAGTGAAATATTCATAATTTACTTGTCATAATTCTTGGTTTAATTCATCATTATTCATGTTTGTCCAATTCATTTATGTGGTGATCACATTTTCTTCAGTCTTCGTCATTGAAAGCAGTTGTTCCCTTAGTTCTGTGTATTCTCTGCAAAAGTACAAAAAGGACACTCACTACTTGCTAGAAAATAAAAAATCTCAGCTCCTCTCTCCATAATAATACTGAATGAACAAGGACAGATTTTGCAATACAATAGCAACAGTTGCGTTTGATTGACACCTCAATCCAAAGCGATTAGCGACTGCAGACGAGGGAAATTCTCTCAACGAGTAATTCAAAACAAACAAAGCCGCAAAAGTTTCCCCGAAAGTAGTAGCGTAAACATGGGTAAATCCAAAGTTCTGTCAGGCGGATTTTGTTTATTTGATTCAGAAGCCAAGCAGAAGGCATTGTAATTCTCGTGTATTTAGGGCTTAAATGAAACGATTACAAAACAGCTCCTGAATCAAATAAACAAAATCCGCCAAACAGAACTTTAGATTTACCCTTCTTCTTTCGTTATAGAAGCACATAACTTTTCTTAGAAACCACCTTTCGCATGCACAAGGCGAGAGTTTGCCCTCCTAGTTTCGGGGAAACTTTTGCGGCTTTGTTTAAGAGAATTTCCTTTGTCTGCAGTCGCTAATCGCTTTGAATTGAGGTGTGGTGTCAATCGAACGCAACTGATGCTATAATGCTACTGTATTAGAGAATCTGTCCTTGTTTACCGCATGAGTCTGAAAAACGCAAACCGTTTGAAAGGCTACTGCTCCCTAAATTTCGAAGCAACAATATTTTGCAATATATGATTGAGTAGCCAATATGTTAAATTACTCTTAGAATTTTCCTGGCTGAAATCGGTCACTACGTTCAGATTTTACAAAGAATTTTCTCGAGAAATTCGGTTCGAGAAACCTTCAAAAGTGTCCTCAAATCAAGACTAAATTTCCCTAATATTTCTTCTTTACGGCAATGACTGGCTGTAGCACGTGCAATCCTCTTGAGAGGATGAAAAAATCTTCCACCATAGCAAGAGAAACTTATATCTATTCAGGGGGATTCCATCCTAAGAAGACTAAATTTATATGCAATTAGTCACACTCTGATGATAACGTAAGTTTGAAAGGCCTCAGTGTGCTGAAAAATCTGTCTGTTTTTTGCGTCCGTTTTTCTCCTAGTACCTATTATATGCAATTACATGTAAGTGTCATTATCGTTTGGAAGGAAAATTGACGAAAGTTTGATCGTCGTTTTTACTCATTTTAGCAGGTTTTTGGGATTTCAAACCGGGTGAGAAAAAGAATACCCGGCGTTTGAAAAATACTGCTCCCTGAATATCAAAGCAATATTATCACAAACTGCCTTGCTTCACAGCCGATATATTCATTCGGCCATGCCTTGATATGGGAGATTTTCTGCAGAAAGAACAAAGACTTTCAAAACTATAGCAAACTTTTTCAAACGTGAAGATCTCATATCTTGAAAACATAATCTGGTAAAATGGAATTGAAATTCAAGCACCATCGATATTTTGCGGCATGACAATATTTTCAGGCCAAACTAAGTGGAATTGAAATGGTTTAACAGGAATTCTAATAGGCCTAACAGGAATTGAAATGGTTTAATATGCATACCGTTGCAGATCGAAAGCTTGCTTCTTCAATTCAGTATTTTTGTCTTTGATTGCTTTAGTTTCTTCAAATATTCTTGCTCTGGAACTTGTGCCAGAAGGAAGTGCCCATTTTAAAAACATCGTTGACCAAACACTCTACAGAACGGAAAAAATAATATAAAAGAATTTTACTCGGATTGAAATATTAGGTCAAAACAAATTAAGCAAACTGAAATAACCATGAAAAATGAAGGAATATGATACCGGGTCAGGTGAGTGAATAAGAACAATCCCTGTTTGAAAGGCCAAGTGCTACCTGGATATCAAGGCAATAATGTTGGCAAATTTGTTGTTAAATGGTGGACATTTTCAAATATCTTTTTAAGATCTATCTCACTGAAACCGGCCGCTCAAGAAACCCACAAAATACGACAAATCACATTATTCCTCGCAATTTAATTCTCCCAAGAGAATAACACGTGCTACAACTTGTTGAATTTTTTGCTATCAGGCAGCAATATTACGAAAATTTGTTCATGACTTTAGGCCTGTTTTGAAGGTTTCTTGAAGGGGTTTTCGTGAACAGAGTGGACGATTGCAGTAAGGTAAATTTTAAAATGGATTTGAAAACATGTTCGCGATTAAATATTGGCGTGTATAGCTTAACGTAATCTGTATACCCTTGCAGCTGACTATTCTCGGAGCCACCTTAACAATTAACATGTTCAGATAAGGTTGACAATTTACCTGACTGAAATCGACCACTCCGTGCTGAAATCATCAGCAATTTTCTACAGTTAATAACAGTGACTTACCAAACTTGAAGGTGAAATAGAAGGTAACAGTCGATCTTCATTAAATTCATAAAGAGGGTTGATGAAAGTTTCTAGTATTTCTGGTCGGTTGAGGTAAGTCCTGTAAAGAAAGATAATTGGATAAATATATAAACAAATGATAACTTGGGTGATTCAAGACCACAGGTACACAATGTTAATGCAAACAAAGCATTTGCTAAATGATTCATAATCAGGATCGAACGATATTTTGCTACATTTTGTAGAATTTTCGAATGTGCACAATAGTGATAGAAGCTCGAACGGCACTCGATCGAACCTCGCGTATAAAAATGTATAAAAATAACGCTCGATCCAGGCTGTTTTGTAGAATAGCTAAAAGGTCTAAATGACACTTGAAATCACAGGGCGAGGGCAGTTTAGCGGGCGGTGCTAAATGTCATATTTTTTTTATCTTATTCTTATAACCATCCGAGAGAAGAAGCTCAAAATGTACATCTGCTGTGCTGCCTATCATAAATGGACACTGAGTCATCGGAGTTACCACCATGAAAGGAACTTACAATTCAAAATGACAATATTCGAATATATGTCATATATTCCTTTTAGACATATTGACCAAAACCCTAGCCTTAATAATAACCCCAAACAAACCCTAACCCTAACTAGCCCTGCCTTACCCTAGCTCACCATAGAACGTTTGTCTGAAACTAGCCTTAACTCTTACCGCATGCCATATAACAACACAACGTTCGAATGCCGCCCGCTAAACTGGCTCTCGCCAAATCACAGTAGTATATTCTTTGACTGACTAATTCTCGATTTACAAACCTCCACAATCTTTGCGAACCTTCATGAACTATTCCACTTTCTAATTTTAAAATCTCATGCTTACCATAATGAGATTGTCTTCGTTGAAACCTTCTCTGTCTTTCTTTCAAACTCGTTGTTTAGTAAAAATGTTCCTACAACAGAAAAAATTTTTCAAGTAAGCAAATGAATCAAAATTGCTACAACGAATATTTGTAATTAACTGAAAGGGGCTTCGTCTCCAAATTTCGGTCGAAACGGTGATTCAGACGTTTACTGTTTTTTCGAAAATGAAAGTATTACTCTTCTTTATTGTGTTTTCCGATAAAGGGGCTTAATGGAGCGTTTACGGTAATCCAAATCGCTCCTGCATTCTAGGTGCTGGGAATTCGCATCGGGTATTTGCAACAATTCTTAACAGAATCTATCTAGTAGCTTTATTCTGCAACTAATTCAACTGAAATTTGATAAGATATGAATGAGCAAAATAAACAAAATCTTACCATATGGGGAAGAGTATGAATGTTGACAAAGAAAACACAATAAATCTTCATTATATTCAAATGATGATGGATACTGATTCACAATCTACAAAACAAGTGTCAAAACATTTAAAATTGTCTTCAGATGAAAGGAAACCAAGATTCAGTTTATCAATTCTAAGTAAACAAAAACTGAAATATTGGCTATACCGAATGTCTTAAGCATAGGTTCCAAATCTTTAAATCGGTGTAAAAAGGCAGGTTTCAAATTCTATGAGCTATTTCTCTAAATTGAAGGGTTTGAAAGAGGCTTTAGCCGTTTATCCATAATCCTACCGTTGGACTTTTCAGAAATCTTCAATATTTTTGAAATTACAGCGTATTTATTTTGTATTTCAACTAATTTGAGGATGTGGCGCCATCAAATTTGTTAATCGTAAACCAGAAGAGTGACAGACTTTTGCTTGATACCATATTGTAGACATCCATAAACTATGGTTTTCTTCGAAATTATTTCATGTTGCTCCAAGCAGCTAAGAAATTACGATGGTTTAAAATTTTTTTCAACATTTTTCTTGAATTTTCAAAAAAGAAGAAAACACCCTAATTCTGAAAATATTGCAGATTTCAGAACATTCCAATGGTAAAAATATAGCGAAAGAGCTAGAGTTTTTTCGAGGACATCCAGTTCAAAGAAACGGGTCATAGAAGTTTACATCAACCCTTTTAAAGATTTGGAGTATATGCTAATGTCCCAAATGTCTTTGCAAGATTTTTTTAGGTAGAAATGATCATTGCAAAAGAGAAAACAAACAACGTTCCAGCAGTAGACTCTTTACTGAAGAGGAAACAGTCTGTTTTCAAATTTTGTGTTGAATATTAATGTAGTTATTCCTCCTAAATACGAATTTCTTCAAGGTGAGGGATGTATCAGCTGATAGCCTAAATTAGGAGATAAAACAAAAATAGATACCTGGTGTACTGCATCTAAAAACAATAAGAAAACAGCTCCCTGGCCTTTATATCTTGCCAAGCTAACACCCAATTTCATATGCCGTCTTGAGAAGGGATGGCCAGCCCAAATCCATTCCCGAACTATTAAACTTTGAAATCTGAAAAATAAAAGATGTGTAAATTGTAGAACAGATAGATTAAATTTCGTTGGAAAGAAGCTAATGGATTTTATTTGAAGATGGGAAGAAAAGAAAGAAAACGGGAAAGTCTTCAGAATACCAAAGACAGAAACAGCTCGAGTCCCCAATTTCAGAAAGTACACCAATACATTAAAATCTTGATGAACCACAATCAAAGATAACAGAAAGCAAAATATAAAAAACGAAACTGTTAAAAACAAACGCTTCAATCATAAAATCTTCATCAGTTGATATGCAATCTTGAAATATAGTTTTGCGGTTAGGTTCAGTATTATCACCATTAGGTTCAGTGTTCAGTTTCAGGTCTGGGTTTGAGTTAGGGATGTCGAGGCTTGATATAAAGATGTACCAACCAATTTTAAAATGCAACATCACCCTCTACATATTGAGCTACCGTGTGTCCCAAAAAAAAGTACTTCTGTTTAAAAAATCATCAACATTTGACTACACGGCCGATCTTCGATTTTCTTTTTTTGTCAAGTAGATCAAGGACCAAATTATTTTCCCAGACAAAGCTGATTTCGTAAGTGGTTTAAAAATTAGCAAATTTAGCTCTTTTTAGGGCTACCTGGTTTTGAATCATACTGCAAAAAGCACTAATAATTGCTAGATCAATTTCTTTGTGCATGTCAAGCTTCTAATTTGGTCATACATGACAGAGAGTAATTCGTACTATCATGCGAGACTCCAATGCTCATGAAAAATCTGAAAATTTCGACTCTTTGGCAAGATTGAATAGTTTCCTTGAAAACTATAGCTCAAAATAAGGTTTTCAACGTGCAATTTGTCTACCTTGTTGCATCAAAAGCAAACATTTTATCATTTATAAACATTTTTGGGTTCTTGACAAAACAAGTCAAAAAGAAAATTTTATCAAAGACGATTAATTTTTGGTGATTCTTTAAACAGGAGTACTTTTTTGGGGCACCCGGTATCATTGCCAATAACTCAAATTTTCAATTTGCCCAGCTCAGTAATCTTGCCAAGAGACAAAATTTCGATCCAGAATAAATTTGATAATGCGTCTTTCCTCTGGTTCCATGGTTCTGAAATACGCCAAATGCATAATTTTGTCTCGTACTTACCCCCGTATTGTTCTGCATTCTGGATCTAATAATATGTGTACCAATGAAGTAATAACCAAAGTCATGTCAACACCGTTATCGCCATGGATGAGGACGGGTGTATCTACAATGAATTCGATAGACAATTAGCTAGAGGAAGACACAAAAATTAAGTTTCTGCAGAAAGAGATCAGCTTTAACGAGCTCAAAGTAAGCTTCCAAATATTGTGGCTTCTCGATAAATTCGATCTGCTGCGTGTGTCAAAAAGGCTCTTGTAAATCTATTATAATTGGTCGTAGCTATGGGCAGTTGTCATATAATGAATCATGACTTTCTTTAGAGCTGGGAGATAAAATTAGATGTGCAAATTAATTTCCTGAAAATTGGCGATACTGTCTTAGATTAATGGCTGATTATTTATGCTTTTGCGAAATGTAGTGCTTAAGGAAGGACCATAAATGTTGATTCTAGAAATTTTATGTTTCAGCTTCAAAACAAAGACAGCGAGCTTGACCTTCTTCTTTATAAATTAAATACTCATGAATAGCAATAAAAAGATTCACAAATTTCAAAAAGCGCAAGGTACACTTTTTGACTGAATGACCCGGTATACTAAACTATGTTACGATAATTTACCAACTAGGTTACCAGCTAATGGGATGGAGAAAGATATTATGTTAAGGAGGGTAGAGGGGACAAGAAGACAAGGCAGGCAAAGAACAAGATGGCTGGATGTATTGAAAGAATTAACTGGGATGTCCTTGCATCAACGTAATGAAAAAGCAATGAACAGAACAGAATGGAGATTGTTTGTTCAGAGGGATCGCCAAAAGTCGCCAGCGACTTGATGGTACCTAACACACACACATGTTACCATATGTTACCAACCTTCGCTATCTAAATAATCTGCAATGGTTAATGTTGCTGTTAAAACTGCTTCAACCAGCGATAACCATCCACTACTCTCAAGCTTTGATAACCAAGCACCAGTTTTCTTATCTGCACATGCTTCATGTAACTTCCCAACGCTATCAGGAAGAGTTGTAAATCTTTCAATACTAAGAGTTACTCTTTTCCATTGTGGGTACTTTGACTCGGATTCAACACCTCCTCCTACAAGGATAACCGACAGTAAGTGAATTAACAAGAGATGTGATAAAGTCATGATAGAAGCAGGGGAATGTGAAACTAAGGCATCGTTCACACTGCTTCGTTTTTGTATAAAACGGAGAGAAAAACCTCCGTTTTTGTGAAAGTGTTCACACTGATCCGCACAAAAACAGCACAAAAACGGAGGTTTTCGAAAATGCAAACAAAAGTGGATATCCACAAAAACGGAGGTTTTTAAAAACGCTCTGGATCAATGTGAACGCAGAAAAACGGAGGGTTTTGAAAACGCTGTAACATCCAACAATGAGTTTCACAAATCTGGAGCAATGTGAAAGCAGAAAAACGGATATTGTTGGCTCTGTATTTGTAAGCAGGTGGATTAAATGTGAACGGACTAAAACGAATGTTGTACAAAAACGGAGCAATGTGAACGGGTAGCTAGGATGCATCAAAAACGGATCATAACAAAAACGGAGCAGTGTGAACGGGGCCTAAGTCCACACAAAAAACAGACGTTTGGGGAAGACAACGATCAAATAACAAAGGTTACAAAACTGTTTCAAGATTGCAAAAATAAACGCTCCTTTGCCACTGATAAGAGTAGCCTCGAGTCTTTTCCTAAGGTCTCCCACCAAGGAATGTATATTTCAAACCAGAAACCGCCTTGGAAAAAATCTCGTCCATTAAGTTAACTCCGATTTAATTACAGTTAAGGTCTTCGTGTTTCTCAAATGCTCAATATTTTTTCGAAAATCGAACATTTCAAATGCAAAACTCAGTTTTCTTATGGTAGGAATACTTTCTCTGTTGGTGAAGGTGAAGTTGCGGTTTTTAGCGCCAAGCACTGGGATCACCGAAGAAGAATAGGCCTGATTGAGTCCGCGACCCCTTGTCATGACGCTCAAGTGGTGAGGCTCTACCTGGGATCGAACCCTGTCCACCTGACTGTTCTGGCTGCAATGTCAGAGGATTACACCACTGCGCCACAACACCTTCTGTTAGATTCTGCGAGAAAATTCCCAACTAATGACTGCTCTATTTGAAAGATATCACGTAAAATGAAAAAGAATAGTTTCTAAAATCCTTACCTTTTCCTTTATGTGCACTTATTGAAGAGCTGCTCCTTGTATCAAAAATAAACCCCTTCTTTTTGTGTCCTTGCAAAACAATGTTCAGAAATCGCTCATCTTCTTTACAGCGTTTGCCNTGTGAACGGGTAGCTTGGATGCATCAAAAACGGATCATAACAAAAACGGAGCAGTGTGAACGGGTAGCTTGGATGCATCAAAAACGGATCATAACAAAAACGGAGCAATGTGAACGGGTAGCTTGGATGCATCAAAAACGGATCATAACAAAAACGGAGCAATGTGAACGGGTAGCTTGGATGCATCAAAAACGGATCATAACAAAAACGGAGCAGTGTGAACGGGGCCTAAGTCCACAAAAAATCCGACATTTTGGGGAAGACAAAGATCAAATATTAAAGATTACAAAACTGTTTCAAGATTACAAAATTAACGCTGCTTTGCCACTGAACTGATAAGAGTAGCCTCGAGTCTTTTCCTAAGGTCTCCCATCATGGAATGTATATTTCAAACCAGAAACCGCCTTGGAAAAAATCTCGTCCGTTAAGTTAACTCCAATTTAATTACAGTTAAGGTCTTCGTGTTTCTCAAATGCTCAATATTTCTTTCGAAAATCGAGCATTTCAAATGCAAAACTCAGTTTTCTTATGGTAGGAATAATTTCTCTGTTGGTGAAGGTGAAGCTGCGGTTTTTAGCGCCAAGCACTGCGATAGCAGAAATAGAATAGGCATAATCGAGTCCACGACCCCTTTTCACGACGCTCAAGTGGTGAGGCTCTACCTGGAATTGAACCCTGTCCGCCTGACTGTTCTGGCTGCATTGTCAGAGGATTATTACACCACTGCGCCACAACACCATCTGTTAGATTCTGCGAGAAAATTCCCAACTAATGACTGCTCTATTTGAAAGATATGATCGCGTAAAATCAAAAAGAATAATTTCTAAAATCCTTACCTTTTCCTTTATGTGCACTAATTGCCGAGCTGCTCCTTGTATCAAAAATAAACCCCTTCCTTTTATGTCCTTGCAAAACAATGTTCAAAAATCGCTCATCTTCTTTACAGCGTTTGCCTTGTGGGCCACACAGTGGTTGCGAGCATCGTAATAATGGAACCTTCAAATAAGATATCAAAGTTTAACGACAAGAGCTAATGAAAATGAATTGATTAAATTTTGAGATACTGAGTTGAATGTTTCATACATTTGCATGTCAGACCTGAACCATGAAATAACTGCACGAAATGGCTGTTCTTCGAAACAGACCATAAATTTGTCCATGAAAGATCCGAGAAACTTGCCTTTGCATCAATAATTTTGCAAACAGCTGGCCTCCTCCTCGATGTACTGTAAGCGAGCACACGAGTGCCGCTCGAAGGCGCAAACTATCATGACACATTACACAATGATCCAGAGCATATAATTAATGCGAAAAATGAAAGTATCAGAATTGTACCAAACTGATTTTTCTATTGTTAACCGTAGCCTGAGGTATGTCAAAACCCAAAATTTTTCAAATCGAACAATTTAGTCCTGAGAAAACATTATTACAAGTTAGGCCTAAAAAGTGTACTTCCGGCTTCTTTCTTAGCAAAGCAAAGTATAAAACAGCACTAACTTTCAAATTCATTGGGTTTTGATACACCTCAGGCTACGGTCAACAATAGAAAAGTCAGTTTTGTACAATTCTAACACTTTCACTATTTGGCATTAATTACACTAAAATGGAAATCTGGATCAGAGTGCATTAGTTGCTGGTACCTTTATTGTACGTTTTTCTATACCATTCGCTCGCGGGCACAGAACATTTTTAATGAGGCCTAGTAAACAGAGCTACAAACTCTACCACGTGTAAGTTGTTTGTCGCTCCTTTGAAATCAGCCTTCCCTCTCAACGTTCACCTAACTCTCAACTAAAATTTTGGGATGGTTTTAACAGCTACCAAACTTCTACAATTGAGTGACTATCAAAATTTCACTATAGCTTCTGCATGGGAATTTGGAGGAAACGGACAAGTTTCTCAGGGAAATGAAAGGGAAACGGACATTTTCATTTCCCTCTTGGGAAATTATGGGGAAAAGTCCGTTTCCTCAAAATTCCCCATGACAAAACGTAGTGAAATGTCATCATTTTTGCAGTGGACCAATAAACAAGACAGTCTCAAAATCCCAGTGCATGACACTATCTTTAAAAAGTCTAATATTCGAATGCGAAATGATAAAGTCACGTAAAAAGTCACATCTAAAAAACGACCGTAACTTCTCACCTTATTCTTCTTATTAAGAAATGAAAGGACTGGAAAACGACCATCATGTCGAAATCCAGCAGATTTCAAGATCAAATCATCAGTAACAGCCTTTGGAACGATGACGAATTCAGGATAGGACCTGCAAACCTGAAAAGATAAATCAAACAAATTAACCAAGTGACAAATTTCATGAATGTATTAATGGCTTGGCCTTTGTTCTGGTTAGATTGGTTGATGGGGACTATTGAATGTTATGGCTTAAAGGCACAGTGTCGTGGCTGGTTGTGATGTTGAAATCCCTAACAAAAGACCTGGCCTCTCACTCATTACAAAGCCTTTATGCTCTTACAGTAGATCGTACTTTGTTTCGAGAATAATTGGAGTCTGATCGTTATCATCTTCGTGAATTTCAGTTTCCAGCGAAATTACTGAAGCCTGTCTTATTCTATTTTTTTATATTGTCTTATTCATCCAATTAGTACCACGACAGTGTGCCTTTAATAGTGATAGAAGCTCAAACGCCACTCGATCGAACCTCAGGTATAAAAATGTATAAAAGTAACGCTCGCTCCAGGCTCTTTTGTAGAATAGACGTTTTTTTTATAAGAAACTTGGATCAGCACATAGTACTAAAAGTTTCTTAATTTCGCATGAAAATTTCGGTGTTTTAGTAGTAAAAGTTTCTTAATTAGTTTCTTATTTTTTGGGGCCTAAAATTGCGGTATTGTTCGAAGTTGAGCCTTCTTCTCGAGAAAGGGCTTCCATTTTGCATTGACATTGTCATCAAGAAGAAGCCATGCACATTGAGACAAAAATTTACCAATTTTGTAGTT
>REGL01000844.1:11142-26830 GCA_004194395.1 Aurelia aurita complex sp. Pacific | reverse complement strand
GTGTATATGTGATCAATTGCCTGAAGGAGGTAGTTTTGGGCTATTTTGGGAGGTGATATCTGGGTGTCGATTTGACTGGTACTTAGGTACAGTTGTGCACAATTTTTTGGTTGGAATTAAATCAGTATTTACCATCATCTCATCTTTTTCTGAGACTCTTGATGAAAATATTAGATGATGGCTTGTAAGGCATAATGTTCCTTCAACTAAACTACTGTGAACTCTTCTTAAAATAACATTGTCAACTTTAGTGGTTTTGATCAGTTCTGCAAACTCCATTTCGTTGTCAGACGGATTGTGTGCGCAAAAAACGTCGTGGAAATCTTGCTGGACGGCACAGTCTCCTGGTTCATTTACGTCCCCATTACTGATTATATCTTCATCCCCTAATGATGGTGGGATTGCGGTCTTTGTATCTTGAGCAGCTATATTTTAAGTTGCCAACAAGCAGGCGGGCTAGGCCGGGCTCCAAACCAAAATTGATTTGGAACACAAACAGCAAAGTTAACTGCAGAAACTTCTCTCTGTTCTTTAAATGGCTGGTGTACTGTAGTTAGAAGGCTCTTTTGTCGATCTTTGATATCGCCTCTTTGATCATCTTGGGAGGGCTTGCTGACAGAGTTCACTCCATTTTGCTTCCCTCTTCGCTCACAAGAGCACTCACTGGAAATCCCTTCTTTTTCGGAAACAAATAATCTACTCTTTTGAAATAGCCTCGATTCGAATACTTTCGTAGCTGGAGCTGCGGAGAAGTAGCGGACAGCGAATGTACATACAGCTCATACAGGAAGATTGAGAAAATATTTTCAAAAAATTGGCAAAAGGAATGGGGGCTTGAAGGCTTTATTTGATTGAACGGACAAATAGACCAATATTCTTCACTGCAAACTGATGGTACAGTGCTTGAAAACGTTGTTCTGGTGAAGATGTCAGTCTAGCTGCGGAGGACATCGCCTCTCTTTCTTGCAAAAGGGCCTAAGTATTTGAACGGTTCCAAAACGTGCTCAAAGTGAAAGACCAAGAGAAGAGAAACGAAGCGGAGAAATAACTGAAATAGCCGCCAAAATGGAGGCTGAAATGTATGATGAGTTTGGCAATTATATTGGGCCTGAATTGGAGAGTGAAGAAGAAAGCGAGGAAGAAGAGGAAATGCAAGATGGTGGCATGCACGAAGATGAAGATGATGAAATGAGAGTGGTTGATATCGATGATGCTGAACCAGAAATGGCTGTTGTCCTTCATGAAGATAAAAAATATTATCCGACAGCGGAGGAGGTATGAATCAAGAAATCGCATATTTGAAATGAATGCTTTCGAAACCAAACTGACCAGCACAAACCTTGACATTTTAAATATTTTATCAAATCAAAAATCGCAAAAATATCACATACGAAACAAAAAAATAATTCAACTCACAGGAAAATAACAGAAAAATAACAAAACGATTACATGCAAAATCACAAATTATCACACAAAAATGTCAGGAAAAAAAATCACAGAGACAAAAAATCATGTGATTTTAAGAAATTGTAAGATTGTAGAAATTATACATTATTTTTGAGAAATGATTCACGCCGCTACAAGAAATGGCAGGGTTTAAAAGAGGTAGACTGCAGAGTGCACACCTTAGCTTCCAACGAAATCTTGGGCACACAAGCCAAAAAATATTAGGCAAGCATGTAGACTCAAAAGGTGTGCTCCTAAATCTTGAAGAAAATCTTAGTTGTAATTCCATTGAAAGGTGCCCCGAAAGGTTGTGTTTTTTACCTTTTCAACCCCTTTAAAATACTAAACAAAGCTGAATTTTATGTTAAAATCAAGATGACATGAATCAACACAAATGAAAGGAAAAATAGAACCAAAATAAATTGAATTCTCAAAACTCGCTGTAAATATTGTGCAGTACTAATTTCCTATTATAAAGATATGTATTTTTTCTCCATAGAATTTTGGCAATTAGTTAATTTCTAAAGTTAAAAAATTTTGGTCAAAATTTGCAAAACACTTCGCAAAAAAATTGCAAAAATAAGCCAAAACTTTTTCGCACCATTATTAAAACATTTTCACCGAAAATTTAGTTGTCATGGCATAATTTTTATAACAACATTCACTCCTCTCCAAAAATTTAATCTTAACATACTATTGTTTACTTTATTAAGGTTTACGGTCCTGAAGTTGAAACACTCGTACAAGAAGAAGACGAGCAACCACTAACAGAACCAATAATCAAGCCAGTTGTCAAAAAAAAATTTGCTCTTGTTGAACAAGAATTGCCAAAAACTGTGTACAACATCGAGTTCCTTGCAGATCTAATGGATACACCGGAATTGATCAGAAACGTCGCTTTAGTTGGCAATCTGCATTCAGGGAAAACAACGTTTGTTGATGCACTATTCGAGCAAACACACGCTGATTTGCAAGCAAAAGACGGCAACGATTTGTCATATACAGATACACTGGTGATTGAGCGAGAACGTCAACTCAGTATCAAATGCACGCCTGTGACTTTTGTTCTGCAAGATTGCAAAGACAAGTCGTATTTGGTGAATGTTTTCGACATTCCTGGCCATGTGAATTTCTCTGATGAAATGACTGCAGCTTTTAGGATGTGTGATGGTGCTGTGATTTTTATTGATGCAGCCGAAGGAGTCATGATGAATGTCGAGCGAGCATTGAAACACGCCGCCCAAGAGCAGCTCAAAGTCACGATCTGCATCAACAAAATTGACCGATTGATCCTTGAGCTGAAACTGCCGCCGACGGATGCCTACTACAAGCTGCGTCAGATCGTGGAAGAGGTCAACACACTACTGAGTGTCTACTCTGAGGGCACTGATGACATCGTTGTATCACCGTTGCTGGGGAATGTCTGCTTTGCAAGCTCACAATACCGCTTCTGCTTCACTCTTCAGTCATTTGCGAAGCTTTATTGTGATACGTACCTCGGAGGAGTTAGCTACATTGATTTTGCAAAACGTCTTTGGGGGGATATTTACTTCAACCAGAAGACACGCAAATTCACAAAGAAAGCTCCTTTGAGTACATCACCAAGAAGTTTCGTGGAGTTTGTCCTAGAGCCGTTGTACAAGTTGTTTGCACAAGTTGTTGGTGATGTTGACACAACGTTGCCTAAAGTTTTGGAAGAGCTCGGAATCCATTTGAGCAAAACAGAGATGAGAATGAACATCAGGCCATTGATGAGACTTGTCTGTAACAGATTCTTCGGCGAGTTCACAGGATTTGTTGATATGTGCGTGAGACATATTCCTTCACCGTTTTCAGCTGCTGAAGCAAAAGTAGATCATACATACACAGGGCCTAAAGATTCAGAAATTGCAGAATCAATGCTGGACTGTGATCCTGAGGGTATTCTGATGGTTCATACGAGCAAGTTATATGCTACAGAAGACGGCGTGCAGTTCCATGCATTCGGGAGGGTGATGAGCGGTACTTTACATGCAGGGCAGCAAGTGAAGGTTCTCGGAGAAGGGTACACCATTGAAGATGAAGAGGACTCTCGGGTCAGTTTAGTTGGAAGGCTGTGGATCAATGAAGCAAGATACAAAGTAGAAGTGAACCGGGTTCCGGCAGGGAATTGGGTTCTTATTGAAGGAATCGACGAGCTTATTGTCAAAACAGCGACCATCACTGAAATCAAAGGCTCTGAAGATGTTCATATTTTTAGGCCACTTAAATTCAACACGACATCAGTAATCAAAGTTGCAGTAGAGCCTGTTAACCCATCAGAATTGCCGAAAATGTTGGAAGGGTTGAGAAAAATCAACAAAAGTT
Source organism: Aurelia aurita complex sp. Pacific (assembly GCA_004194395.1). Classification (NCBI taxonomy): domain Eukaryota; kingdom Metazoa; phylum Cnidaria; class Scyphozoa; order Semaeostomeae; family Ulmaridae; genus Aurelia; species Aurelia aurita complex sp. Pacific. The sequence continues at coordinate 23,038 of REGL01000844.1, read as the reverse complement.
ACCCCCTGGTTACAACGAAAGTAGAAGAATCAGGCGAGCATATCATTCTTGGAACGGGGGAGCTGTACATGGATTGTGTCATGCATGATTTGAGAAAGATGTACTCAGATATTGATATCAAAGTCGCTGATCCCGTTGTTACGTTTTGCGAAACCGTCGTCGAAACATCGTCATTGAAATGTTTTGCCGAAACGCCAAACAAGAAGAACAAGTTGACGATGATTGCGGAGCCGCTAGAGAAAGGCCTCGCAGAGGATATAGAAGCAGGAAAAGTACAGATTTCATGGGACAAGAAACGTCTTGGAGAATTCTTTCAAACAAAGTATGATTGGGATTTGCTTGCTGCAAGATCTATTTGGGCATTCGGTCCTGACGCTGCAGGGCCTAATATCTTAGTAGATGACACATTGCCAAGTGAAGTTGACAAGAATCTCCTCAACTCCGTTCGAGACTACATCGTGCAAGGATTCCAGTGGGGTACAAGAGAAGGCCCATTGTGTGATGAGCCTATCAGGAACGTCAAATTCAAGATCCTAGATGCGGGAATCGCAATGGAGCCAATTCACAGAGCCGGGGGTCAGATAATCCCAACATCAAGAAGAGTGGCATACTCAGCTTTCCTGCTTGCAACGCCAAGACTGATGGAGCCGTACTACTATGTTGAAGTGCAAGCCCCCGCCGATTGCGTATCATCAGTGTACACAGTTCTTGCAAAGCGAAGAGGTCACGTAACACAAGATGCACCAATCCCAGGCTCTCCATTGTACACCATAAAAGCGTTTATTCCAGCAATAGACTCATTTGGTTTCGAAACAGATCTTCGTACGCACACCCAAGGCCAAGCATTCTGCCTCTCAGTCTTCCACCACTGGCAGATCGTACCAGGCGACCCCCTGGATAAGAGTATCATCATTCGCCCATTGGATATTCAACCAGCAACGCATCTGGCAAGGGAGTTCATGATCAAAACGCGAAGGAGAAAGGGCCTCAGCGAAGATGTCAATATCGACAAGTTCTTCGACGATCCTATGTTGTTGGAGCTCGCAAGACAAGATGTTATACTTAGTTACCCCATGTAAAATAGACTCACAGTTAGAATGACTATTGCCTTGCTATTCATACAAGGGCTTTTCAATGCAGAGACGGACATGTTACATATTCGGACTGTTTGAAAACAGTAACAAACTTTGTTGTGATGGACACTATCAACATAGATACATTGTAAGCAGTAGAGCTCTCGGAGAGTTGATATTTTGAGCTACGTAGACTCGTGTCTTACTCTCGAATCCAGGAAAGAAACTAGTGGTAGGTTCTAAGGACCTATTTGCTACATTTTCTAAAGTTTTGCTAAAGAAACATCAAATTATTGCCCTGTATACATTATAAGTTTCAAAGAGACGAATACAAATGTTTTATTTCAACCCCCCCCCCCCTCCCCAATACAGGAACCCGTTACAATAAACACCCAAGAATAAGAACCTACAATTTTTTCCACGTCAGCCTGGGTTCTTGTAAAATGAATACAATGGATTGGGTACTGTAAAATGGGAGTCTAATTTGACAGTTTCAGCCTCTAGGTGCTTGATCCGCAAGGTTCTTAAACGCAGATGGTTACTGTACACCTAGTTTCTTATGTGCGTGCTTTTACCGTTGCTCGACGAAAAGCAAAGATCTCATCCTACGAAAACTTATCAAAACTAGTAAAAACGCATGTGTTAACCAAGGGCGCCTACCTTGTAGGAACTGTTTTCATTCCAAGTACTGTTTTCGTGACATAGCACACAGAGTAACTACGGTCCTGTCAATCCAATTCTAACGTCTGTTAGTGTTGACCAATCAAACATCACGCTGTCTGGTTCCCTGTGGTCATCTCGTATAACAGTTGATCTCGTATTACATCAACACCGGAATTCGAAACCACAAAATGATTCTTACGTCATCTTGACAGGACAGCAATTACTCTGTGTACTATGTCACGAAAACAGTACCAGGAATAAACACAGTTCCTACAAGGTAAGCGCCCTTGGCCAAACCCTTTATTTTATTCACAGACGTTTGCGCTTGACCAAATGTGAGACAGGCTTTAAATCAAAAAGCCAGGTTTTAGGTACGAGAAGAGGAGCAAAGCAGCTAGATCTTTTTCTGCATAGTTTAAAAGCATATAATCCAACAAATTAGATATATTTCTACCGCGCCAAGAAATAAATATCCAAATTATAATACAAACAGCAATTAAATATGTACCGTAGCTTCAATTCGATGCCAGTTACGTACCATGGTCCGAAATAAAGAGTTCCAAGGGTTACAATGCCTACCAAAAGTCTCAGAAGGCCTTTGCTATTTTTGCCTTTTTTGCGATTTCCCCTCTCCCCCTCAAAATAATGTTGTTCTCTGATGATAAAATGGGGATGGCATGACAATGCGCGACTCTGATGGAATGCTTGGACAATACCCTTGCAAATCAATATTGTTTTGGGGGGGAGGAGGTGTTTAAACCTAATAGCTAAGGTTAGAACTGCGCATTATCAAGAAATGGCTTAAAAGTGTTCCAAGGACTTTTGGCAGGCATTGTAGCTAATCGATGTACATTTGTTTGACAGGAAAATCGGTTACTCGAAATGTTGCAACAGAAAAGACCTGCTTGTTGCTTCTGTTGTGGGTGCCGAAAACTGCTTGATTATAGGCTGAATGCCTTTTGCTACGACAAGCAGCATGAACAAAATGCAAATGTTCCAAGTAAATCAGGAATAATAAATTTTCCAAAGCTCCAAATTAGGAAAACTTAGGCCCGGTTTAAAAATCATTTTTTGCAATGTTGAATTCAATAGATGCTGCTTAAAACTCCTTGGTGTCAATTAAATTCGACATAAAAACGATGTTTAAATCTCCTGCCGTTTTAAATAGATGAAATGGCAGGAGTTCACCAGCTCTGTCGTATCAAACGGCAGAAAAACGACTTGATTTTAACATCGTATTTCTCTTGACAATCTAGACACGGCAGATTCTGCCGTTTTTAATACAGTTCGATTCGACACGGCAAAAAAACGTTTTTAAATTAGGCCTTACAGACGTAAGAGATTTGTACCTACAACATTTTGTAACCAGCTTTGAATACATTCATAGGAGATAAGTTTCTTTGAAGAAGTTTTTTTGTAGATCAGTATAACTGTTTGAATGCGACATTCGTGCCTTTAGTTACGACTACATTGTGTGGTCATACGTTAAGGGTAATACATGTCATACGTTACGTTAAAGACAAAGTATGAATGAGATTATCTTGTTTTTGTCGTTATGTCTCGATCAATTCCTACCCTGACCATCCCCCCGGGGCAATTGCACAAAAATTTTCCTGGCCCCCGGGCATTTGACCGTACATTTTTCCCCGACCCAAGGGCATTTGAGCAAGGAATTGCTGTTGACCCCTGGGCAGCCCGGGGGGATGGTCAGGGTAGGAATTGAACGAGACATTATTTTTGATGTATAAATATCTTCAACGTGATCGTTCTGACCTTGAAAATAAAAGTTCCAGGCCAAAAAAGCTTAAAGTTCATAACTAAAAAATAAATTGTCGAAATTTATTGCATGATTACTGTTTTTTCGAATTAAAAATGATAAACCTATTTATACGGTTTAGGTCTTGAATTAAAATCTAACGGAACCCCCGTCATTATTTTCATCAGCAAACGTGGCTATTTTCTTACTTTGCTGCGAAATGAGGTTTACTGAACCAAGCTTCTCGGCACTGCTGTCGATTTTGTGTCCCATGCCTTTCAGGTCAGTTAGAACTGATTCCATGTGAGCTTTGCGGAATTTCTTGCCTATGAATAAACAAAGGCGTCAAAAAATGATTGGTTGATAATACAAGGAGAGTTAAAGGGCTATAGTCACCCAGAGTCCTTTACAAAGCATAGGGGTCAAATATTTCAAATCTTTAAAAAGGTGGGTGTAAAATTCTATGACATTTTGCTTTGAATTAAATAGCTTGAAAGAAAGTTATGGTAGTTTGCCGTAAATCTTTCGTAAAAAGTTTTGATACCTCGATTTTTTTTTAAATGGCGGTAGTTTAATTATGTATGAAAAAATTCAAACAAACCGGACATACCTTCAGCCAAAACAGCATCCGGAACGAGCTGAGTATGAATTCTTGGGTTTCCAACAGCATTCTCAATCGAATTATGGTAATACAGCAAATCGATCAAAACTAGGGAAATAAAAACATCATCTTAATTCATGTACACTTATCTTTTTTACCGCTTGTAAGAAACTCAACTCTCAGATCGTCAATAGAGGTAAGGAACTCCAGTACTGAGAAAATATAACTGAAAAAAACTATTTATTTGATAAATGAAATCTATAGTATTAACTGTATTTTGATTTCTTTCCTATATCATATTCATATTACGCGGAAGGTTCTTACATATGGACATTGAAAAGGCAAAATGATTTGTTATGGAATTATCACGAGGGCACAGGTAGTAAACATGAAGATTGTTCTGGAACCTTTAAGAAACTCCTAAGAAACTCTGAGTACTCAAAATCTGATAACTTTAAGAAACTTTCAGTACTGGCAAATTTTCAGTTTCTCATAAAAATTCACGTACCCAAACAAACAAAACAAAGAAGCAAATAAACAAATAAACAAAATTGAAATACAAGGTGTCCTGAAAATTGTTTGCCGTTCGGACCCAAAGGGGAAGAGGTACTGTCAATCAATCAATCCATCAATCCATCAATCAATCAATCAATCAATCCAAAGCTTTATTAATGTGTCCAAATATTTTGCTTACAGGCTAATTCGGGAAACAATCGTGACCGTATAAATGTGATTAAACAACGTCAAAATATTGATGCCCTTAAAGGGCTAATTCAAACAACCTCAAGGATGAAATACAAAAACCATGAAAACGTTACACAAAGAAAACCAGTTACCTTGAATTGTTGCAGTGATTGACTTCGCTCCTCCACTGGACCCAATGACGTACTGATCGCTACAAGGTTTCTATAAAGAAAACAAATGCAAGTTACAAAATAGTTGCTGTCCTAGTCGATACGAATCTTTCCGAGGGGTGTAGCATTCAATCGAAAAAACGTACAACATTTTCTGAAACAATTTGGACTTCGGAAAGGATTTCGGAAAAACAAATCAATTGTTGCCTGACGTATGAGATTGAGCCCCTCAGTTCTTCCTCATAGCACTGATAACATGGCACTTTGGATTCAATATTTATAGAAAAAATGAATCAAGAAGCAAAGCTTAGTTACCTTTTTGTTAAAAGCAATAACTGGTGCAGCAGCTGATAACGGTCTTTTTCCGGGCTTGATATAGTTGGCCTAAAAACAGAAAACAGTAGGGTTTGGTTCTGAAGCTTTCTCTTAGCTCTATGTGTGGTAGTACTCAAGGGGTCGCGGACTCGATTAGGTCTGCTCTATTCCTGCAATCCCAGCGCTTGGCGCTGAAAAACGCAGCTTCATCTTCACTCAAAGTACAGGAACAATGAGACATTGCTCATTCAAGAGAGTATTTTGCCATTCAATATTCACTATTTTTGTGGGGTGAGTGGCCGAGCGGCTTATGCAGTTAGGTGACGGAAGTTAAGCTCGCTCGTGTGAAGTCAAAATCAAGATGGGTGATCTTTCGGAGGCATGACGAAGCAACAAATATTGCCGTCCTTCGGAAGCCATGTTAACTTGGGGTACCATGCTTGCATGCGGCATGAATAGTAGGCCTAAATCAGCTAGAAATGGCAAGCAATCTTGCAAGCCTACTTGAAATAAAGCAATGAATGAATGAATGAATGAATGAATGAATGAATGAATGAAAAAGAACTTTGATGGGACTTGCAACAACACAATTCCGTGATGAAACAATTCAGAAAAACAACCTATAAACTTGGCTGCGGATACAACAAATAGACCTTTTTATAGTTATTCTGAAAAGAATCAGAATCCAACGATATCTTGCTACATTTCATAGAATCTTCGAATGTGCGCAATAGTGATAGAAGCTCCAACGCCACTCGATCGAACCTCGTGCTTAAAAATGTATAAAAATAACGCTCGAACCAGGCTCTTCTGTAGAATACAGGGGTGGAAAAAATATCGGATCACAGGGCCATTAATCTCAGAAAGAAAAAGATAGGATTTAAGAATGTGCACTGCATTATACTAAAATTCTGGAAAGAAAGAATTAACAACAAGGAATCATAGTTATAAAGATGCGTTGCAACAGGTACTGTAAAGCCAGTAGCCCCCTGTTTTCTTGCTTGAGAATTCTTGGAACTTCTTGTTTGGTGTACAGAAAATCTTTTAATTTCTATCTGCGGTCCCAGAAAGAGAAAAATACTTTCCATCCCTGGTAGAATGGCTAAAAGGTATATAAAATTGCCATCATGGATAACAAGGGCAGATTTTGTAATACAATAGCAACAGTTGCTTTTGATTGACACCTCAATTCAAAGCGATTAGCGACTGCAGACAAAGGAAATTCTGTCAACCAGTAATTGAAAACAAACCAAGCCGCAAAAGTTTCCCCAAAACTAGTAGGGCAAACTCTCGCCTTGTGCAAGTGAAAAGTGGTTTTAAGAGAAGTTACGTGCTTATAACGAAAGAAGAAGGGTAAATCTAAAGTTCTTTCTGGCGGATTTTGTTTATTTGATTCAGAGGCCGAGTAGAAGGCATTGTAATTCTCGCGTATTTAGGGCTTAAATGAAACGATTACAAAACAGCTCCTGAATCAAATAAACAAAATCCGCCAGACAGAACTTTAGATTTACCCTTCTTCTTTCGTTATAAGCGCATACTTTCTCTTAAAAACCACTTTTCGCTTGCACAAGGCGAGAGTTTGTCCCACTATTTTCGGGAAAACTTTTGCGGCTTTGTTTGTTTTGAATTATTGGTTGAGAGAATTTCCTTTGTCTGCAGTCGCTAATCGCTTTGAATTGAGGTGTCAATCAAAGACAACTGTTGCTATTGTATTACAAAATCTGCCCTTGTTATCATGGATCATAACGGCAACGTTACAATTGGCTTACCTTTGAAGGAGGGATTCCATCTCTATCATTGAAGCCAGGGGATGAGAAACTACTCATGCCATTGTTCAGGACTATTCCTGTTTTTGTGATAATCTTTGAGCCAAATGAACTTCCGATCGTGCTGGAAAAAAGTTGACAAAATCGTCTTTAACTATTCAATTCAAGCACAAATGCATTCCCTTGCCTTTGAGAAGCAAAAATAAAAATTCTAAAAGGCATTTACTAATGAATACTAATTGATACATCAATAAATAGGTTTTCAAGTCAAAGAGTTTTTAATCATTTGACACCAACAGAATAGCTAGAGATATCAGAATCAGTCTCTCTGAGTGCTTCATGTGGATTTTAATAGAACTTCGAACAAAGCTATAAAAACTGAACACACTTTGAAACGAAACTGAGGATTTGAGCCAATACTGAAACTTTCTTAAAATTATCAGATTATGAATACTAGGAGTTTCATAACAATCGTCGTATATATTTCCTGTGCCATCCAGAACGTTCCGAAATAAATTTCTTGAAGCCTTTCCAATGTATGGAAAACAAGTATAAACAAGTAAAAACAAAGTAAAAATAAGCAAAGGATTTCTTTATCAAAATAAATCGTTTCTTATGATATATTTTGCCTATGCTGGAGTTTCTTTAGTTGAGTTCTTCATAGGCAGTTTCTTATGTGTATTCAAATTTGTTCAATGATTTCACAAAAAATCGCCTGTTTCGTGAACGTTTAAAAACTCCATAATTCACCTTACCTGATTACTGAAACGAGGTCACCATTCGTTCCTAAGACAACGACATTGGCAGTTCCCTTAGTTTTTGCTGATGAAAAGAATGGTCCATAGTGTGCTGCTGGATAAGTTTGGTTCTCTGAAATCTTCCTACTCAATTCTACAGCTTTAGCAGAGCTGAAAAAAGAAGGACAAAACAGAGATCAAAATTTGCTTTGTGTGACAAGTCATAATGATGCCAATATTTATTGATGCCAATACCAATACCAATACCAATGCCAATACCAATTTAACGGCCAAAGCTACCGGGTGTCCCAAAAAAAGTACTCCCGTTTAAAAAATCACCAAAAATTGATTATCAAACCTTTGATAAAATTTTCTTTTTGACTTGTTTTGTCACAGACCCAAAAATATTTATAGATGCTAAAATGTTTGCTTTTGATGCAACCAGGTAGAAAAATTACACGCTGAAAAACCTTATTTTGAGCTATACTTTTTATTTTTTTTTTTTTTTTTTTTTTTTTTTTTTTTTTTTTTTTTTTTTTTTTTTTTTTTTTTTTTTTTTTTTTTTTTTTTTTTTTTTTTTTTTTTTTTTTTTTTTTTTTTTTTTTTTTTTATATGCACAAAGGAATTGATCTGGCAAGCATAAATGCTCTTTTGCAGCATGATTCAAAACCAGGTAGCCCTAAAAAGAGCTAAATTTGCTAATTTCAAACCAATTACAAGATCAGCTATGTCTGAGAAAATAATTTGGTCCTTGATCTACTTGGCAAAAAAAGAAAATTGAAGATCGGTCATGTGATCAAATTTTGGTGATCTTTCAAACGGGAGTACTTTTTTCTGGGACACCCGGTAGATAAGGTATGCTTTTCTTTGGTCGTATAGGATACAGATCTTTTTATACATATCTGCAATAGCATTTAGTCTTGTATTCTATGAAAAAAGTTGAATTGGATTGAATTGAATATCAACATGGGTGGTAGTTGTGCTTGATTCCCACGGCTTTATTCTTTGCGGAGGAAAACATTATTTACTACGGAGGAGGAGCTAGCACAACATCAACAACAATTATAACTTCAAGAGATTATAGCTACCTCATCATTTCCTTGATAATGTTGTTGACATCCTTTTCAAATTTAGGATCTCCCATTCTTGTTCTCTCAGCGAACACAAACTTGAATGTCTGGAAAATTTCACAAGAAAATTGATTAGATAACGAAATTGTTTGATGCCAAAACGGATAAATAGGAAAGACATTTCTGAGACCAATGACTTCAAATCTACCGAGTGCAACTTCCTTGCAATGTTTTAGAATGCGACAAAATGTGAGGATACAACGTCAAGTGTCCATTTTTGGCTTGTATATTCCACACAATCAACGGTAGACTGCTCTGATTGGCAATCAAATGAAATTTCAAATCATTTGTACTGAAGTGTTATCACTATCAGATCTTTCAAATCTTTATCAGTGACTGTCAAAGGGCAAATATTCTTGCATGTCGGTAGGCCTAAATTACCTGTAACTCAATACTTCATAAAAGAACTGATAATGCACTGATTGTCACTCAGCGGTAGGCTCATTACGTAGGTCTCAGCATCGCTCATTGAATTGGATAGTTATCGCTTATATGAGAAAATAAAAATCAGATTAAAAACGTTGAACGAAAATAAGAAATCATGGCGCAAGTCTAACTCAATGACTGTACTTTAAGTTGTACCTGGTACCATGTAAATTTTATAAAAATCTTCAATTCAGAAAGCATTTCAGTAATTTGTTCAGCTACTGCGTCACTTTTTTGGCCTAACCGTTACATTAACTTTCTACATCTACGAACCTCAGCAAGATAGTGGTAGTTCAAAGATTTCTTTTGATTAGCTGCTGATAATTTGAGTTGATTCATAAGATTCATGGCTGCAAGGACGACAGCACCACTTGAAGGAGGAGGTGTTGATATCACTTTGTATCCTGTCAAGAAAAAGAAAACAACCTTCGAAAGACATTTTATTGCACTAAAAATTTACATCGCGAAAGTTTTCATATTGTTTTTAACTTCTACCAGAATATTATCGTTGATACCACTTTGTATCCGGTCAAGAAAATGGAAGCAACATTTGAAAGACACTTTATTGCATTACAAATTCACATCGCGAAAGACTTCATATTGTTTCAGCTTCTACCAGAATTTTATCAAAAGTAAATGATTTACAAACTTTCTGTACTGGCTCAAGAATAAAATTTCGAATCTTGGTCGGCCAGTTTAGCACGTACCAAATAATTGCAGACTTGCCTACGAAGCTAATATCGTCGGAAAAGGGAAAGCCTTTTTTAACTCTCTAAAGTATTGTGGAAATAATTATGGAATTTATTCATTCATTCATTCATTCATTCATTCATTCATTCATTCATTCATTCATTCATTCATTCATTCATTCATTCATTCATTCATTTGTTCCATCCTCGGATCGAGGGTTGGATGCAATGTTTCTCCACTCATCACGATGGTATGCCACTCTTGTTGCCTCTGCATATTTTAAGCCTGTGCACTGGTTGATGTTGTTAAACCAGGTTGCTCTGGGCCTTCCTCTTCCTTTTCTGCCATTCACTTTTCCTTCTAACAAAGTTGATTGTATTGCGTTGTGTCTTACAAGGTGACACAACAATTATAGAATATGCCTTGTAATTAGATCGATCTTCAATCAGAGAAAAGTTCAATTTTTAATTCTTGTTTTGGCTCTGCATTCCTTGATGTCAGGATGAGAGGCTACTCATCCAAACAAAGTAAAGCATGAAATATTGTAACACTTCCTTTCTCTGCGTTCATTATTGCAATTTCAAAGCTGTTAGTTCTAATTCTAACAGGCATGTGGGGACAAGGTTGCAGGTGCTGCAAAAACTCCAAAACCGTGCAGCTAGAATTGTGACCAACAGTAGTTATGATTCTTCTGCTAGTGCTCTGATTTTAAAGTCTTAATTGGCCTACTGTAGCGGATATGATAAAAACCGAGACAGCTTGCATGGTTTACAAATCGATAAATGACCTTGCTCCAGATTACCTGTCAGAAATATTTACTAAAAATTCGACATGCAGTATGAAAAATTTGAGAAACACCGCAACTGATCTTCAAGTCCCACTAATGAAAACAAGTAATGACCAGCAGGCATTCTCATATCATGGTGCTGGAATGTGGAACCTCTCGGATTGTGAAGTCAAGCAGGCATCCTCTTTCAAAGCATTTAAAGACGCTTTGAAATAGTTTACTTTTTTTACTTCTTTATCGTTTATTTAATTATATATTTACTTATCATTGTAACTAAATTAGGCTTTTACTTTAAATTCATTCCAATTTAATGTGTAAGATTTTATGCACGGCCCCCCGAAAAGCAGTCTTATTGTACCTTATTGATTGACGGAAAGAATTTAAAATGAAACAAAATGAAATGATTCTCTTACCTCTATATTCCGTAAAATAACAAGCAGCCTCCACAGCAGCATAATTTTTCAGATCATCTTTCGTGAAATTTCCACCACTTGCATTGATAACATCAACAATATTTGTAGCAGTCATTCCAGTGTAAAATGCATCTGCTCCTTGTGAAGAAATCTTCCCTAATAGCTTCGTTAAATTATTGTTGATTATTGTGTCTCCAACCTGAAAAATAACAACCATGTATCGTCAAAACACCTGAACAATTAATTTAGTTGTAATTCAGTTTTCTTCGCTATTAAGTTTTAACAGTCCCATTAAACCTGCATTACTTGGGTTTGGTAAGATGAATGCGTGAAATAGTTGCAGTAAAATATGCAGAGACAACAAGAGTGGCATACAATCGTGATGAGTGGAGAAGTATTGCATAAAACTCTCGATCCGAGGATGGAACAAATGAATGAATGAATGAATGAACTCGAGGCTGATCTATTATGTTTCTTACGAATAAAAATAAACCATTTGTACGATGGTTAAAAATTCAAGAAAGTTCAGTACTAATCCTTAGACAAGAGGCAATAATATCTGAACACGTTCTGCTGTTAACATGAAGTGAATAGCAGAAGTAGTTCAAATATTACGGCGTTCCACTGCCATTCTTCAGTCATATTTGCTCATGATGATAGATAAGTTTAGTAACTCAGCTCCAAC
>REGL01000843.1:123636-143532 GCA_004194395.1 Aurelia aurita complex sp. Pacific | reverse complement strand
TTGGAGACAAATTGTGGTTATTTTCACCTGACCTAGTTATTAATTGCTCTTCATTGGCATCTGTATTCTGTTTTGTTTGTTTGCTGGTGACCGTTGAATTAGTTTTCCTGTTCTTATTACTCTTTGAATCACTGTTAGAACTGTTTTCAATCAGATCATTGTCTTTCCTTGCTTTATTGGAACGATTCTTTTGAACTTGAGACATGGCTTTTGTAGCATTCTGTTCAATTTTGTACTTTTCATAATTTTTCCTCCTTTTATCAACAGACAAAGCCCACTGTTGGGCAAACCCCACTGCTGTTTCTTCTTGCTTATCTTTATCATTTTCACTTTCAGCAGTATTGGGACTTTCGTTGCTTGATGATGGATTGTTACTGGCATTTGGAAGCTGTTGATTCAAGTTGTTAGGCCTATTCAATTTAATCACCGTTATTTTGAGGTCACAGTTTTCTTTTGTTAATTGACTAAAAAAGTTAAAACGGTTTCCAACATAAAAAGTGAGTTTGGAGAATGCTAAAGATGTCAATGTAAAATTTGTAAAAATAAACCAAGCTGATTGCTGAATTTCAAGTTAAGTGTGAAAACATCTTACCATAGGATTATTGCCCATGGAATGACTGTTGACACCATTTCAAAGCAAACATAAAAATCGATATTTTCTGATCTTTGAGGTCAACGGCTACTTTTCTAACATTATTTTGTCCACAACATTAAATTTGGAAAAGGTGCAAAAATCTTCTGAATAATAAAGAATTTATTTAAAGCTGGACATACTCTAAAGGGTAATTGATTCAATCCAACTGTTTACAAAAATACACCATTTACAATTTCAGCTAATCACAGATGTTACAATCACAATTGTCTTCATTACATTGCTTTGATTTTTGAACGAGGATCTAGGGGCTCTAGATTGGCTTGAATTTCCATCAGGTATAGCGCTCTTCAGCCTGGTTGCTTTCTTTTCTAGTTTCCAGAAAGGTGATGTCTTTTCAGTGGAGAACATGATAGACCTTGACTGGCTGTGGGTGAAAGCTTTAAAAGATGATGAAAGTGGTCTCGTCCCAAAAGCACTGACAGAAGTTCTCGTGAGTATAGCATTCATGAATTCTTTTGAGGGGTTTTAATAGATTTTGCTTTCAACGCCAAGCAAGTTCACAGTCCTGGCAATGCGTTCATTCGATCAATGATAAGTATGCGTTTGATCAATATAGGGCTCAAATCTTTAAAAAGGTCGGTGTAAAATTATATTACAGTTTTCTTTGAAATAAATGACTTGGAAGGAATTCAGGGTTTTTTGTTGTAAATCTGCCGTGGAAATTTATTGATACCTGTATTAGTTTCAAATGGCGGCATTTATTAAATTTGAGGCTATGACGTCATCAAATCTCTAAATCCTAAACCAGAAAAGCTACAGATTTTTGCTTGCCACCATATTTAGACCTTCATAAAATATGGTTTTCTTGAAGGTTATATCATTGTTCCTGTATTGGTTTAGGATTTACAGTGAGTTAAATTTTTTCAAAAATTTCCATGAATTTTTTCAAAAATGAATAAATTGCCGCCATTTAAAAAATCAGGATATCACAATATTTCCACTGCAGATTTACAGCAAAGCACCATAACTTCCTTTCAAGCCATTCAATTCAAAGAAAAATATCATAGAATTTTACATCCACCTTTTTAAAGATTTGAAAGATTTGAGCCCTATGCTCGTTTGATCTCTGATACGAGGGATGCAACCAATATGCGGAGGCAAATGTCTTGGACCCATAAAATGACAAATTAGCACCCCCTGTTGAAACAAAAAGTTTCATGTTATTTTTCGAAATACTTAATGAAGGGAAAGTTCATAATTTCATGTATCATTATTATCAATTTCTTTTGCGTTGGCTTACAAAAAATGATAGCTAAAAGTGTTTATTTAATTAATTCCAACGTTAGAGTGTATGATACAGTAAATCCCCGCATACAAGAACCCACAAAAATAAGAACCTCTAAATTAGGTACCTTGTAATTAAGAAGCTGTTTCAATTGGATGAAAAATATCTCTTATTGCAGAGGTAGCAAAATTGATATTGGATTGTCGTTATTAAGTTTATTTTCGTCTAAAGCCCCGGCAAAACGACTGGACATTTGCACTGGACATGCACTGGACAAATGTTCAGCGTAAAATGTTGCGTCGTTTTGCCACCTTGTCCAGTCTTGTTCAGTCGTGTTCAGCGATGTTGAGCGTTGTTCAGTTGATTTTGAAGGCAGTCAAAAATGTTCAGTGGACAAGATTAAATTTCCTTTGTTTTAAGATGTTGTGGAAAAATGTTCAGTCGTTTTGCCGCTCCACTGGACACTTGCCCAGTTTGCGCACGCGCATTGCAATGAAACAGTGGACGATTTCATTCACATCTTTTCATTCCAGGCTGAACTGTCCTCCATTGTCAACTCTTTCATGTTATTTACAAATATTCTCATTTATTTATAGTATCCTTACCCATTGCCTTTCGTCTCTATGGCCTTTCTTCCGTTTTTATCTTGGAAGAATAGTCAATACCATGGCTGGCAATCTTTTTGTTTACGACCCATGTAAAAAAACTTTTTTATCTTAATGTCAGAATTTTGATGGCAGAATGAACGACGTGAATGAAGCCACAAACAAAATGAAAAGAATATTTCTAGCTCCCTGGTGCTCTGTTGAGTATGCCCAGAACTTCCCAAACTGAATTCTCGATCCAAAAAACTTGGCGCATTTCTGTTGCCCAGCAAATATTCACTGGACAATGTTCAGTCGTTTTGCCACAACCTAAATTTTCTTGATGTTCAGACTCTGAACAAGGCTAGCAATGTCCAGTGAATGTTCAGTGCAAAAGTCCAGTCGTTTTGCCAGGGCTTAAGTTAGCTGTTAAAGTTTGAATCTCTTCCCCTGCTGTTTGTAAGCTTACAATCAGTTATTACTCTCGAGTACCGAATAATCGTCCCCCCATTTAGTAATTTTCGAAAGTTTTTCCAACTACCCCCGCTTTTATTCCACCCCCCCCTTTTATTAATCCTTGAAAATTTAAATGATAGGCAACATAATTTGTGAATAAATATGAAAAAGATGCGTGTTTAACTAAGAAAGCGACTATTTCAATTTTTCCACCCCCTGATTATTATTATATTGACCCATTTCCAACCCTCCCCCCATCATTCTCATCCCCTCCTGTTTATTCGGTACTCGAGAGTAGGGACATGATAACTTTGCCAAAACAAATAACAGGGCTGAAGATCTTTGTTGGAGATTCCAAAACGGCCTACACAATGCACCCTTTGAATAAGAACCTTTATACCTTGAAATTAGTCTTAGTACCTTTGAAATAAGAACCTATTTCAGCTTGGTAAGAAAGACAGATAAAATGTTTACAGATCATCGAAAGTATACAATATAAAACACATTTCTGGAAACCTTTTTTGTTATAAAAAGCCCAAAGTCGGAATAAAAATCCGACACAAAGGATCCTGAATTCCTTATTATTTGTGGTAACATTTGCCATAGTTGTGAACCTTTAAAGGCACACTGTCGTGGCGCTGATTGGGTAAATAAGACAATAGAGAAGAATAGAATTAGGCAAGCTTCAGTAATTACGCTGTACACTGAAATCCATGAAGGCGATATCGATCTGGCTCCCTTTATTCAAAGAACAAAGTATGATCCAACAGCATAAATGCTCTTGGTAATTATTCAGAGGCCAGGTTCTTTGTTAGTGATTTCAACATTACGACTAGCCAATCACAGCCGCGACAGTGTGCCTTTAAATTTGATGCTTTCTGTGCCATTGCCGACCGATGTCACCGTAGGTTGAATGAAATCGTTATTGTTACGCAAATTGTAATGACTTTCGTTTTCACGGAAGATTTCCTGCATTAATAAAGGGCTCAGGTCATTTCTTGTTTTGTACATCTCAGTCATAAGTAATTGCAAGTTCTTTGTATGACTAGTAACGGCACAGTCCTTCTCTAACAGCTCATTATAAGTAAATTTGGCATCCTTATAAGTAATTCTCAAAGCCCTTTCCTGTATTTGGTTAAGTTTTTGTTGAGCTGCCTGATGGGAAACATTCAGATTAAAGGACAGTATTGGAATTGACTTGAAATAGATACCCTCATGAGGGTTCTTAGTTTGCTCTGATCCACGCAAGGGGATATGCGAGCAAGTGCATAAAGTTTATTGCTAGCCTTTTGGTGCAATTTGGAAACATGATTGTCGAAGGAAAGTTTGCTATCAATTTAAACCCCGGGTAGCTTCTCTTCAAAGCTATTTACAACATTGAAATTTCCAATCCTAACAGTAATAGGATCATCACACCTCTGCCCAAGAACCAAAAGATGGCATTTATCTGCATTTAATTTCATAAAGTTTTCGGCAAACCTTCCTGAAGTTACTACAATCCCCCAATCCCAGCAGGCATCGATTGTGGTATCATCTGCATAATTACATATATCCGAGTTTTTAATAAAAAGTAGAAGATCGTTAACGTAGATGTTGAATAACAGAGGCACTAAGACTGACCCCTGAGGAACACCGCGTGTGACGCTTTTCCAAGAACTGAATGAACCATTTACTTTGACTCTTTGTTGTCTATTTGTGAGGTAATCATTAATTAGTGTTAATGCTTTGCGAGAGAAACCGTAGGCATGCAATTTTGCAACCAAATATCATGTCTGATACAATCAAATGCCTTGGGGAGATCCATCAATACTGCCCCTCCCTTACCACCTTCACCAAGGCTAATTTTGAATTTTTCTAAGAGCCTTATGAGAGCATGTTGGGCATTGTAGCCTTTTCGAAAACTACAGAGAAGTGACAATTAAAAGGTTGTAATATAAGCAACTATTTGTTAATCCATTTTTCTTCCAAACAGCTTTGAGACCATGGGCAGAACTCTAATTGGCCTAAAATTACTCCCAGAGGTGGTTGGTCCATTCTTGGGAAGAGATGTGACATCCGCACACTTTAGTTCATCAGGAAAGGACTAATTTTCTATGCAATCATTAGATATTTGCGTCAAAGGTTCTACACATACATTGGATTTGGTACAGAATTGGATTTAAGAATTTTAGGAGGAATATTTTCGTGCATTGTAGCTTTCTTAGGATTTAAATTAACTTCTTTGTCAAAAGCATCAGGGGTAACTTTCTGAAAATGAAAGGAACTAGCATTTTATAATGATCTTTATTTTTTATTATGCTAGAATGGCTGGACATCTAGGTTAGGTCTAGGATATTGTGATAATTTCTATTTTGCCTTCGAAATGATTTGAAACAGGAGTTTCGATGTTTGCAAATTTTTTTCCAATTCTCAGCAGTTTGATCTTTGTTATATCTATTACGCCGTCTGGAATGTAACATGACTGCTTTACGCACAGCACTAGTCATAAATGGTTTGTCATTTGCCCGCACATAGTTCTTTTTAATCGGAGCATGTTTTTCTACAACTTTATCAAAAGTAGTTTCGAATGAACTGTAGCTCAAATCTGATATTTCTATTTCCCCTAATTCCTTTCGCAGATTATTCCTAAAAACAATTTCGTTAAAGTTATTGTACCGGGTGAATAAAAAAGAATCCCTGTCTGAAAGACGACAGATCCCTCGATATCAAGGCAATAATGTTGGCAAATATGTCATTCAATAGCAAACTTGTTTAAATATATTCTAAATTTTACCTGCCTGAAATAGGCCACTCTGATCTGAAATTATAAGAGATTTTCTCAAGGAAGCCCCTCCAAGAATCTGCCAAAACTGCATAAAATCACGACCAAATTTTTCGCATGTCTATGCCTTATAGCTATGGCTTGTACATGCTTTGGCACGTTTGATCTTTTTGGGAGATGAAAATGTCATCCCTGGGGGCAAAACAACATTATTCCGGACTATTTTATCTTTCCAACAGAATAAAACATGTCAGAATGTGTTGAACTCATAGAGACGAGACTGAAAATTCGAGAAATGTTGGTCGTTGTTTTGTGCTTGTTTTGAAGATTTCTCGAAAGGGCTTTCTAGAGAAAATGCCCCATAATTTCAGAATGGAGTGGTCGATTTCAGTCAGGTAAATGTGGAGGTCTATTCGAACATGTCTGCTGTTAAATGGTATGTTTCCCAATATCATCATCTTGAAATTCATGGAATGGTGATATTTCAAACAGGGATTCTTTTTATTGACTCACCAGGTAATTTCTATAGTTAATTACAGTTGGTCCTTGTTTGGGGAAGGTGGTTTTAAGGACAGTAACAACCATTTTATGGAAATCTGACAAGCCCAGTTTTAACTGCATTGGTTTGTTGCACGCTCCTGTTTCGGTTTGTCAATACAATATCGATGCATCTTGCTATTTGAGATTTGTAACATGTTGGCTCGTTCACAAGATTTTGGAGGCCATATAGGTCGAGAAACTGTAATGGCAGATGTGCTTAATGGAGGAGATGAATGGACGAACAATCCCTTCAGTTTTGTGGCTATGATTTTAAGTTAGATATGCATTAGTACATATTGATTGAACCAAAAGCGCACTAATATTGGAACACTCAATAATTAAGCCTTTACATTAACATGAATTTGACCTTTAATTTAAGTTAAATTAACTTCGGCGAAACTTTCAGTGGAAGTCTCTCAATGTCGGTAGATACTTTTTTAAGCCAAGAAGAATGGCAAGTGTTTTGGGTGGCATGATTTTTTCGTTTGAGTTTTGAGGGATAATGACAGAAAGACGTCATCACTTTTTCAAAGCATAACACCAATAGAATCTTTAAACAAAACGCAGGCAGTGCGGAACAATGTTTAATCTATTCAGGTCTGAAAATACATCTTCTTGGGGAATGCTTCACAAATCCCAACAGTTTCGATTCTGATTCTTCTGTTGTGTGCTCCAGATAATTTGGTGGTAGGCAGAGCAATTTTGTTATTTTGATGCAAAAACATCATGTTAAGGAAACCAGAAATTGTGGCCACAAATTTGAATTGTGCTTAATAGGCAATTACTCGAAGATGGTGACAAGGATTTGTTTACCAAGGTGCACTGCGTCTCAATTAAGAATCTTTCACGATTTTATAGGAATTTGATGTAAGGATGCAATGCAGTTTTGGTAGAACTTGCTTCGCCACCATCTTTAGCGTAATCGTATATTGCAAAACCCAACACTTTTGGCTTGAAAAAGTTTGGACCGGCTTCTGAAATTGTTAGAAAAAATTTTAGCAAACATCTTTGCCTAAAATTTGTCATCGGAAAGTTTTGGCTTCTGAGATAGACCACTGTATATTGGTATTGTTTTAAAAATGCCAACCAATGTCGTGCAGAAAAGGCGATCACTTTTGGTGGTGAAAGCTGAGTCTTTATTTAACATTTGTCTCTTCCGTAGGATGCAAGTGCTGATCAGTATGAAGGAAGACCGTAAGTCATCGTGTCTGTTTAAACACTGTCAATTTACTATTATGCAATGAAACAGCACCCAAAAAAACTCGTAAGGAACCCTGCAGTGAAACAACAGTAATGTTTTCTTCAACCTCGAAGCTTGTTACCTCGTTTTGATTATATTGTTATCCTAGTAATATATTACTCTACTAGTAATATTTTCTTCAACCTCGAAGTTTTGTTTAGTTTTTGTTACCTTATTTTAATTATATTGTTATCCCTAGCTCTACATATATATATAGACCAGACATACAAACTTAGACAAAACTAATCTAGATCGAATCTATTGATAAATGAATAAATAACTAAAGAGACTGATACATAAATATTCAAGGTAAGTATTTGAAACTACTTGGATATAAATGGGCCAAATCTACATAGCATTATATACAAGCGTTGCATTGTCAGGTAGGGCCATCCCATGAAATCAGTTAAGGTCGGAGTGAATATGATAAAGCAGGTTAAGGTCTAATATCTTCGTACAAGACTAAACCCTGTTTTAGCCTTGTAAATATTAAACCTATGCTCTAACAAGCTCGAATCTTTTCATGTTGTCTATAGAATAGTTATGTAAACACACTTTCCACCTGCTGTATCTCATGACTCCAGACATTTTTTTGCGGTTTGCATTATCTAAGGTGCAGATATTTCTTATTAATATGCACGCAGAGCCCCACTACTTAAGCGTCATGACAAGGGGTCGCAGACTCTATTAGGTCTTCTTTACTTCTGCGATGCCAGCGCAACGCCGCCTTCACCTTCATATGCAGATGCATTGTTCATCATCAACTCTATATTTGAAATATCTTCAATATGTTTTTTACGTAATCAATCTAAATGCATCATACAACGAAAAATGTACTGGCCGAGTAAAAAACACTACATACTGTTTGAAAAATCGTACTTCAAACTGCGTCAAGCCAATTTCAAAATTTCAATCCATCAGCTTAATGAGGTTGCTACTAAATTCTTATGGGTTTCGCTTACTTTTGAATACATCATTTTTATTTGAAGTCAATATTCAATCAAATTCAACAAGTTAAATAGTGAATGCATTTTTGACTCACTCGGTATTACTTGGTCGTATTCATAAAATTATAGACCCTAGAAGAAATTTGTAATTGACTTGATAAACGGAAAGGAGATTGTAACTAACTTTACTAAACTGACATTTTTTGCTGTCTGTTCTAGCGTTTTCGACCGTCTGGTGATCTACAACACGAATAACTAGTAGTTTTATTTTACAGTTGGTTCTATAATGTATCAAAGCAAGAAGCACAATTTCTTCTAGACACATGTAAGTACGAACCAATTATGCCTTTATTCATTGTTTTGGAACTTTACGGGCTATCTTCCTGTCTTGCATGGTAAGGTGGTAGGTTAGCTTAGTGGTAATGCTAAAAGCGCTACCGGTGAGGTACCAGCATTTATGCTACAACGTTTTGAACGCTTCTCCCTTCGGAGAAAACGTGAAAAACCTTGGGATTAGCTGCAATTATGGTTGATCTGCTTTTTTTGTTATAATCATCTGAAAGAACCAACTCAAACAGTATATATATATCGTGCTTATCATTGGGGGAATAGATACTAGGCACTGAATCATCGTAGTTCCCACCAGAACAGACACATACAATTCAAAATGACAATAATAATAAAAAATTACACAGAAACAAATTTATATCTGTCTCACATCAGATATCAGGTGACAATATCTGCAAGTAAAAGAATGATAAAAGTTTGGGAAAGAGATGAGTGCAAGGAGATGGTCCACCACGCAGACAACCACCGCCCCCTGCCTGATGCGCCATCCCAACCGGGACAGCATACCAAATCAAAAGGCAGCAGCCGCCCACC
This sequence comes from Aurelia aurita complex sp. Pacific, assembly GCA_004194395.1. Classification (NCBI taxonomy): domain Eukaryota; kingdom Metazoa; phylum Cnidaria; class Scyphozoa; order Semaeostomeae; family Ulmaridae; genus Aurelia; species Aurelia aurita complex sp. Pacific. The sequence goes on along the minus strand of REGL01000843.1, from coordinate 134,242 downwards.
TGTATAGCAGAAATCCTATCCGCCCATAATATCTCCCACCCGTGTTGGAGATAATTTTGCAGTTCTCGCACGTATCACTTCGTATCAAGCGCTAGACAGAATTTAACTAAAAAGACAACTAATTATGCCTTTATGGAAAAACAGATATGCTGGGGGGGGGGTCTGTTTTGTTTACTTTTGAAGTACTTCGCAAAACCAAAAATACATCGTCTCCGATTTTGTGATCTCTCCAGCTGTGAGTGGCGGAGGATGAGCTGTATTGTTATCGTTTTTTATTTTCAAGAGCATCTTGATTTTTTTCAACAACATATGCTGAACTTTATAGACCTCATATTTTTGTAAGAAAAAGTCACAAAAGAATCGTAGTGGTCATCATACCTGTTGCAAACAACTTTGAAAGTCTTCCTCGTATGGATAATAGCGATATTGCAATGCTCATGACCTCATAAAGCATCTGCGATTTTTTATCTTTCTTTCTTCGGATTGGGCCTGCTGTTCTCGTGCTTCCTACCATAAACCAGATTTGTGATTTTGTTGGGAGGCAATAAGTTTGGAACTTGTTTCAGCTACATTTAAGGACAATTCTAGTTGCCCATGAGCCATACTCTTAAATTTTTGAGATCCTCATTAATTTCCTTGTTTAGCTGGGGTATGTCCTTGGTAACAGAGGTAAAGATTGGTATTATTAGCATACATGGATATTTTGAATTCTTGATTATTAGAGAAAAGGTTATTAATGTTGACCAAGAAGAGCAAAGTGCGAAGGCAAGAACATTGATGTACTCCAATCTCAATTATCGCGATGTTTAAGTCTGTGTAATTTACTTTGACCGAAACACTTCTGCCACATCGTTCTAAACCTTGGGTCAGTGGTACTTGAAACACAATTAGCTGGTGTTTCTAAGATTGCTTCTTTGATGTGAGAATTTTAGGACTTTTACTGTTTTTTGATGATCTTTTTCATTGAGGCGATGTATTTCCTCGATGACGCTCCCGCCCTCCACGAGTCTGGGGTTACACCTTCGGCAAGTGTTAGCTACCCTTAGCCGCCCTACCAGGGTAACGGGGAAATTACTGGGAAGCAGCAGTAATGAATGGTGTCGTCGGCGGAAGACCTCTTAATGAGACAACGGTGGGGATCACCAGAAAGCATTAGTTTTCCCTGTAATGATGTATGGTTGTGAGAGCTGGACAATCAGGAAAAGTGAGAGAAGGAAGATTGATGCGTTTGAGCTATGGTGTTGTCGTAGAATACTGAGAATACCATGGACAGCAAGAAGAACAAATAAGTCTGTGTTAGAAGAAATAAAGCCAGAAATGTCATTAGAAGGCATGATTATAAAACAAGCACTGACCTTCTTCGGACATACAATACGAGCTAATGGGATGGAGAAAGATATTATGTTAGGGAGGGTAGAGGGGACAAGAAGACGAGGCAGGCAAAGAACAAGATGGCTGGATGTGTTGAAAGAATTAACTGGGATGTCCTTGCATAAACTTAATGAAAAAGCAATGAACATAACAGAATGGAGATTGTTTGTTCAGAGGGTCGCCAGAAGTCGCCAGCGACTTGATGGTACCTGACACACACACATTTCCTCGAAACTTCAAGCGCNCAGCAAGAAGAACAAATAAGTCAGTGGTAGAAGAAAGAAAGCCAGAAATGTCATTAGAAGGCATGATTATAAAACAAGCACTGACCTTCTTCGGACATACAATACGAGCTAATGGGATGGAGAAAGATATTATGTTAGGGAGGGTAGAGGGGACAAGAAGACGAGGCAGGCAAAGAACAAGATGGCTGGATGTGTTGAAAGAATTAACTGGGATGTCCTTGCATAAACTTAATGAAAAAGCAATGAACATAACAGAATGGAGACTGTTTGTTCAGAGGGTCGCCAGAAGTCGCCAGCGACTTGATGGTACCTGACACACACACATTTCCTCGAAACTTCAAGCGCAAACAATCTTCGGCCTGATTTTGACTGATTTCGGTCAGTTAGCTAATAAAAACATATTTTTAGTTAACGTTGCTCTTCTTTTTTAATAGATTAATTTATTTCCTAGATGGAGATTTTGGATCATTCTTAATTCGTCCAAGTGATCGAGGTGTTGGAGATTATTCGTTGTCTGTCAGGTAAAATTTGTTTTGTCTATTTTGAAGGTGTAATGGCGCAGTGGTGTGGTCCCCTAACTTTATGGCCTGAACAGTCAGATGGACGGGTTGCAAGCACAACATGAGCCCAGTATGAGCCTGTGTACTTTAGCTCCATGACAAGAGATCATCGTCTCGATTAGGTCTTCCTCACTGCTGCGATCCTGGCATTTGGTGTTAAAAACCGCAACTCCACCTTCATCATTTTGCTGAAAAGGTTAGCTCGAAGCGCCAAAGTGAACGACTTTGATCAGGAAGGTGACTGTGATAAGGAGGCTCTTTGCAATTTTGATTGCTTCTGTGTCAAATCAGCCACTTCTTGGTGGGTCGTTGAATAAAGAAAGAAGGTCCAAAGTGGTATGATATAGGCTCAAAAGATTAACCTTTTCCACACCAGCAACCAAGTAAAACTTCAGACGACAGATTCAAAATTATGATTTCTTCTGAGAAGAGGTGCTCAGACCTCATTGCTTTTATTTGTACAAATCATTTTATCTCCAAAGAAGACTATTTTGTTGCTCATGTCGTAACTTTATAGCTGCCTTTCTCAAAAATAGTTTTTCACAAAAAAAAACCCATATATTTTTCCGTATTGATCAAAGCCACACCTGATCTGCACGGAATGTCCCTTGAAAGATACTGCATGGCAGATTAAAGATTGGTTAAAATGTAACGAGAAGGAGTGCGACTACAAACATGTCAGTTCTGCGTTCATCTGTTGTCATATATTTCATATGTTCATTTATTCAAAGATTTAATTTTCTCGATTTATCTGATAATTCATATATTGTTCATATATATTCATATTCATAATTTCATATACTCATATACTCATACCGGGTGTCCCAAAAAATTGTATACAGATTTGGTTCACTCCAGCGATGTGAATTTAGCTTTAATCAATGGCTAATCACTCTCAACATGTTCCTCGATAGTTAACTTGAACATAGAGATACCTCGTTTGTTGGTATTGGTGTTTTTAGAGCAGAACTATTGATCTTGAAAGCTAAAATTTGGGCTTAAGCAAATTCCTGGGGCACATCAAAATTAAGAACTGAAATTAATGAAAAATTAAGAGACTTCCCAATGGGTGACTGGGGGGTGACTTCTGGAAAACAGAATAACACAAGATCTAACATTGTTCAAATTTTGTCAAGGCTATCATTGATTCCTACGCTGTGCCTTAAGAAAGTGTTTAGGCCTAAAGGCTAAAGCTCTGGTTTGCAGGTTGACACAAATTTGAGCTTTCAAGCTTGATATTACTGCTCTGAAAGTACCAATACCTACAAATGAGGTATATATGTTCAAGTTAACTATCGAGAAACATTTTGAGGGTGATTAGCCATTGATTAAAGCTAAATTCACATCGCCGAAGTCAACCAAATCTGTATACTTTTTTTGGGACACCCGGCAACCTCGTACCCAGTGACAATGAAGGTTTTCTGTAAACTTCAACGCCTACATTGACCCTGGAGCCTGTTAGGCTATTCTGCAATATAATTGGCTATTTTCGAAACTAAAGAAGTTTCTCAGCTTTGAAGACCTGGCGTTCAGTTGAAATAAAGAACATTCGAATGGCTCTGGATACAACGAGTGGTGTTCGAACCATGGAATATACATTTCGAAATTGTCGAATATGGGATTCGAAAGGACCTGCTGTCTGCCAAATTATGTTAATTATTCCGATCAAAATTGACAAAATTTGTAAAGCGGTCCCAAGGGTAGACNTGGCCTAAATCACCTGCTATTTTTTCTTGAAACCACCGACCCTAAATCGCCGCAAAAAGTGGTTTTCCTGAAGTGCTACACTGCAAAACAAGCTATCAGTACTTAGATGAATGTTTCTTCAAGCTATTAAAGCAAAAAAATCCTACCTATAAGTGCTATTTTCGTTGTTTGGGGACGCAAAAGATCTCGTAAATTTGTTCGCTACTTTGAGATTTTGATCGTTGGAGCAGTTCAGTCGAACGCGTTGTTCGAATTCGTTTGTTTGCCTTTGGCGGGAAGTTTGAATTGAAGAAGAATCAGCCAATCCCATCAAGTTATTTCAAGTCTTGCATCCTGATTGGTCCAGGAACAAATTTGTTCCTGGCGAGAATTTTTTTGCCGTTTTGAGAAGAGTTAGTCCATAAGGCCCTTGACTGGAGCGACAACAACAACATTAATTCACTTCAATTAGATGAGCGTAAGTTGAGGGTCCTTATGTAGTGAGGCTATCCCAAGGGTATCTGTTGAGGTCTAGCCTCCTATTGAAATGAAACAGATACCCTTGGGAACGAGGTTGGGACACCCGGTATATTTCATATTCACGTGAGCTAGACATACTCGGCGATTCAAATTGCAAGTGTTGAAAATGAAATGAAATTGAACCAATTTAACATAATCAATTCAGAATTCTGAACGTTTTCGAACTTGTATGGTATTTAGCAAACAATCAGAGGATATGTGTAGATTGTGTTTTGGTATGTTTTGTTTGCTTCAAACCATTCTAGTATGAGCCACAATTTTTAGAGTTTCGTTCGAGATTTCCATAGAAATAAAAGTATTTTTACATTTTGACAAGTTGATAGAACTTAACAATTTCGTTAGAGAACGAAAGCGTCACAAGCTTCTAATTCGTTTCATACTAGGTTGAATTTGAGAACATTTTCGATCAATGCGCGGTGATTGTTATTTTCATAATTTCGTTTCAATCAGGGATGAGGAAGGTGTGGCTAGATTTCTCATTGCTCGTAAAGGCAAAAAGTATTGGATGGGTGGAAGACCATTTTCAAGGTATGTAACAATGTCCATTGGCAATTCAAATAGAAGATGATCTTGCCATTCTTATTTCAACTTTTTTTTTCTTTCACAGTGAAATTGAAATATTGCATTTGCAACAATGATTGCCTTGTTTCAAGGACACTCTTCCCTCCAATAAACGGAGCCTCTTTTATTGATATATTAAATGCCCAAATGTTGCGCTGCGACCTAAATAGCAGCTTTGTTGATAGCAGCACAGGCTACCTGGTGCTCCAAAACAGCTCCCACTCGACTCTTGGCAGACCATGATATATCATACTCAGAGCCGATTTCAAAGATTGACCTTGTATTGGGCGTAAGAGATGTTTCAGTTGTGCTTTTGAAAAAATGTTGTGGTCACAGGTTGTGATTTTGAGATCAAATTAGCCGCGATGCTTTCACAGCAGCTTCCTTTTATTTAGTAGTCACTTCACGGTTGACTTAGACTTGAGACAGATTAGCGTCTACCGAGTCGACTGTCAAGTGGCTTCTACATTGCAGGAAGCAGCTGTAAAAGCATTGCGGCTAATTCAATCGTAAAACCCGCAACCCATGACCACAACATTTTCAAAAGCACAATTGCACAATTGAAATGTTTGCCAACGCTCATTGGTTGACGATATCTGCAGTCAGAATCCGAAATATTCGGCAATTTTGAGTTCATTTTCCTGCGGGCTGCTTCCCGAATTGCAAAAGGTTTTTAAGAATCATTTTTTTGAACTGCTTGCATCGATGGAAAAGCATCGATCAAATTTTGTAAAGACTGTATGAAAGACAATCAAAAACTAGTACATTTTATTAACACAAATACTTGATTGAAATGATAGAGAAATTAAAGTTTTGAATTGGTAAAGGCAATTACAAACATTGTGCCAGGATCAAGCGACCGCACATTGCAGTTGGTCAGAACCAATGCAACTTTTTATTTCCCAAGTCGTTTCCAATAGTTTTCTCCAGAACAAGAATTTTCCAGAAATTGTTTTTTAACGCAAGAAGAAATTCGCAGAAATATCTAAGTAGTATTTAGGATATTATACTTGCCCCAAGTCTATTTCATAAAGTTTGTCTGACCGGTCTCTTTCTCACAGTTCCTAGATCAACAATGTTGGATAGTGAGCGGTTTAGATTTCGATTTTTGTTACACATGCTTCCTTCCAATAGATGCTGCATCAGATTTGCAGGATCTTGAATAATTCTTATAAGAGGAATTATGCTTCATTGAAAAAAGATTTGCAGTTTGTACCAGACAAAGTCACGCTACTTTTGGTAGCCAAGTCATTCAGCCAATAAACTCTTGATTACTTTGTTTATTAGCCAACATCTTAATTCACTCCCCTCGTTTTGAAGTTCTCATAAAATCACGCGCCTTGACTGTTTGTTAATTTATTACTTTGCAATCTTTGGGTTTCCTTTTGCAAATAATCAAAGGATTAATCCTAAGTTAAAAAGACAAAGCAAGGAAATGAAATGATATCGAACTACTTCATGTGGACCGCGATGTGGACAATATAAAAATTCATAAGTAATTTTCCATATTGGCCTATCGTTCCGAAACGGAAGAGGTAAAGTTTAGGTCAGCAGAGCGAATGGCTTCCAGGGGCTTTTCCGCCTGGGAAATTAAAGTTTCGTGGAGCCCAGATGAAGGAAAGTATATGAAATTGAAACATGCAGCAAAAAAGATTGCACAACATATGGAAAGGATTTATGTCTTGAAAATGTTGGTTAAATGGAGCTGAAGAAAAAACAGTGTCTCGAAAGAAGAAACAGTGTCTTTTTGAACAAGATGTCATGTCGATATCACCATCCCTCGCTCTTCCCAGAACGAAGATTGGTTCAAAATAAAAATTCTCAGAAAGCTACGATGGACAAAGCTATGTTTTATAGATTCCCACGTTTTATTTTACGACAGAATACTGAAGATAATACTACCACAACTTTATCGAAGCCCTAACGTAGCGATAAATACGGTCAAGTTTGATGCTTAAAAGCAATCGCTACATTACTTCCGTCATTTGCAGTGGTATTCTTACTTATTGTTACGAATCAAATATCACGTGCCTCATTTGATATGGTACGTGATCGGTCACGGACCCACTGAAAATCGAACGACAAGGCCTGCTATTTACCGTCTTACAGCAATCACAATAGTGCTTTTCGACCTTGATCTAACAAGGGCAGATTGTGTAAGACAATAGCATCAGTTGCTTTGATTGACACCGGAATTCAAAGCAATTAGCGATTGGAGATCAAGGAAATTCTCTCAACCAATAGTTAAAGCAAACAAGCCACAAAAGCTGCCCTGAAACCAGTACGGCAAAATGTCGCCTTGTGCACGCGAAATATGGTTTTTTATAGAGAGGTCATGAGTTTATAAGGAATGAAGAAGAAGAAATCCAAGGATCTGCCTGACGTATTTTGTTTACTTTATGTAGGAGCTGAGTGGTAAAATTGTTTCATTTTAATCCTAAATATGCGATAGTTGCAGTGCCTTCTACTCGGCTGCTGGATGATGTAAACAAAATCTGCCTTGATGTATCCTTCTTCTTTAGTTATAAACTCATCAGGTCTCTTAAAAGCTACCTTTTTCGTGCACAAGGTCACAAATTGCTGTATTTGTTGTAGGGCAACTTGCTTGGCTTTGTCTGTTTTGATTTACAAGTTGAGTGAATTTCTTTTGTTTTCAATCGCTAATCGCTTTGAATTCCGTTGTCAATCAAAAGCAACCGATGCTATTGCGTTCCAAAATCTGTCCTTGTTTCTTAATGTTGGTTTTCAGTAATTTTTCTGGATTTGAGTTTTTTAATGATTTCCTGGATTGGCCCCAATGGTTGGAAAGAAAAGATTCTGTTTGCTAATGGTCCAATATTCAATTTTAAAGAACATTGATATTCATTCCTGTGCTTACCCAGCAATAGTTTTAATGATGATTTGGTGTTTTCAGCATGGATGCAATCATCGAGAGATACCAAACCGAATGTATTGTAGAAGGACATTCTCTTGGGGAACCACTTGATCAAGTAAGCTACTCCACTGTCTTTTTGAAATGCACTATATTTGTAATATTGAAACCAAGTTGTTTTCGTTATGAGTTCTTTTACCTAATGGAGTGGAAAGCAAACTTAAATTTCATGAAGGCAAGTATACCTCTCAGTTCGGTAGGAAATGACATCAGGTACGTAGTTATTGAAGATTCTGCCATCCTCAGACCATCTGGTGATTCATGTGGTTTTTGCTTCGAAGCACTTAACCCTATCCAAGCCTGGGGGCTGAATCCGTCCCCCCAAGCAGCTTCTCTTATTTATTGAATATCTTTGCAATTTTGAGACTTTCTGACTTTTAGTTTTTTCTATCTTGCAGTTAGAAATTGCTTTTCAGAAAAATTGAATTAATTTCCGGGGGTAAACACTATCAATTTCCGAAAGGTGTGTTTTGTAAAAGTTCAAAAGAATCCTAGTAAGATCTACAGCTAACACACGCTGATAACAGCACTTTATGTTGAAGCGTAAATTCCTGTACCGGGTGCGCCAAAATAAACTATGCACGTTTGGCAGGCCACAATAAATCGTACACTGGTCCGATTTTGAAGATTTATGACTTAATCGTTAGCAGAAAACCTGAATTAAATACTGGGATTTTTGCAATTTTTTTCATTTTTAGTTTTTAGAGCTAAAAGCGAGTTTCCTAAAATTTTAGTTTTCGAAAAACACTGTAAACGATCAAAAAGCATCGATCAAGTTTTCCAAAGAATTGACATGAATGGGCAAAGAGAGAACTTGTTCGTGGTGATTTGGGATTTAGAAATCGACCAATTGTAATCTGCTGTACGAGAATTCGTACTGTACCCCCAAATCCCCCTGAAAAAGTTTTCTCTTTGTTCATTCATGTTAAATCTTTAGAATTTGATCGACGTTTTTTGGTCGTTTTCAATGTTTTCGAANCCAAAGAATTGACATGAATGGGCAAAGAGAGAACTTGTTCGTGGTGATTTGGGATTTAGAAATCGACCAATTGTAATCTGCTGTACGAGAATTCGTACTGTACCCCCAAATCCCCCTGAAAAAGTTTTCTCTTTGTTCATTCATGTTAAATCTTTAGAATTTGATCGACGTTTTTTGGTCGTTTTCAATGTTTTCGAAAACTAAAATTTTAGGAAACTCACTTCTAGCTCTAGAAATTGAAAACGGAAAAATTTGCAAAAGTCCCAGTATCTAATTCAGGCTTTCTGCTAACGATTAAGTCATAAATATTCAAAATCGGACCTGAGTACGATTTATTGTTGCCTGCCAAACGTGCATAGTTTATTTTGGCGCACCCGGTATAAAGATTCGTATTGTTATTATTATTATTATCATTAAACTTAACCACAATCAAAATAAAGCAGAAAGAAAATGATAAAAACATCTGTTCTAGTGCAAACATTTCGATATATAAAATATTCGTCAGTACCAATTATTGTTATTATTATTATATCTTGACAAAATCATGATAGACAAGGACTATGGACTATTTTTGAGCCTCTGTCCTACTGATCAGTTTTTTCCAATTTAAACACTTATAATGGATATTTCGGCACTGCACATGCGCAAATTTGAAATTTTTACGATGACGTGATGGTTTTAGCAATTTTTCTTTACAAAGCTAGTGCAATTTAACCGTATGATACATAAGAATTGGACTGACGTCGTTGCTGCTTTCCGTTTTATGGCAATCAGCCATTAAAGATTTTAGTACTGAACCCTGATGACTTTGAAAATGTAATATTGTGACGTCATTAGCAGGTCACGTGATGACTAAAAATTGGTTTCATTTTTGTGTTCAGCCCATGATGATGTACCATACACATGCCAAGTTTCCAGGCTATTGTACATCATGAGCTGCTGTACAAAACAGAAATAAGATCAGTCTTCCTTGGGCATCAAGTACCCTAGGCTTGATTGGGTTAAGAATAGTTTCTTAACTTACATTTTCGCAGTTCTGGAGTTTTAAATTTTTTTGGCGATCAGAGAGTATCTTGTCTGCGATTCTTCTAAATACATACGCGCTGCTTGTTTTAACTTCCTTATGAAAATATATATGATTAGATGATGAGCTTGTTCAATTGTCCAGGAATCACCTTAAGCGCCTTGCGGTGTGACTCTTTACTCCCAAAGTATTTTTCCCAAATCAGATTAAGTTTTAGACAGTTATAATGACATCGAAATTCGATAGTCTATTGAACTATAATAACAAGATTTCATGAGTATCAGAAGACTTTCATGAATGACTTAACTTCTAGAAAAAGAAGTATATCTATCTGTGTTCTCGAGCATAGGAATCCTTCGTCGTACATAGCCGATTGCTTGTGGCCCATGGTCGAAACCGCCAAAGCCTCATTTTCACGGACCAATCAGACTGCTAAAAAGCGAAGGAGACAAAAGAAACCCGTGAAGATTATTCTAAATTTTACTTACCTTCATAAAACGCAACCAGTACAAAAAACTGCCTGAGATTTCCCAATTTTTTTAACCCTATCTGACCTGGGTGTTTTGAAACACTCAATGCCTGGGGGGGGCGGATTCGGCCCCCCCTGTTTATCTCTGTTGTCATAAGAGATATGGCAGCCAACCTTGGCACCAACAGTAGTTCATTATTTAAACCATGAAAATTTGAACACATAATCACATTAACGAT